>WNGS01164858.1:10130276-10148779 GCA_020271785.1 Procambarus virginalis | reverse complement strand
TTTAGTGGCTGTATGTTCAGAAGTTCATGGAGCTCCTGGATTGTCTGATCATATGGTGGACGGTATTTTGCTGCTCTCCTTAGTGCTTTATGCAAAAACTACAAGCCTTGCAAAATGTTAGTTTTCCTTAAGGTGTGTAGTGGTACGGGAGGATATTCTAGATGTGACCGGACTAAAGCCTCATAAGTGTAGCTGTATGTTTGTACCGAGGCTTCGGAATCTCCTCAGTTGCTTTTGCAACTGAGGAGAAAAGCAGCCTCTTCTAAGGTTGCTTTTGCTTTATATAGTCTGTGCTTTATCCAGAGAGCACTAGTGTTAAAAAAAATACCATCATTGGTTTGGTATGTCTTGTTTGAAAGGGTCTAGTTATCCAGCCTGTCATTTTTCTTTGAATTGTGGCAGCTGATTTATTGTGATCTTTAAAAATTAGATTTTCCTACTAGACTACTGCCTGGTCTCTCACGTTATGTTACTCTACAGTACGGCTTGGCTGCTCTTTGTATGGCGGTGAAGAAAGGCGGATAAAGGAGGGGAGCGGGTGGATGGGGAAGAGGGAGGAGTGGGGAGGTGGATAACGAGCAGTGGTGCAGGGTGTGATCAACCCGCGGTCCTCCATAATTAGCGCGGCGCTCAAGCTCGACTGATCCCTGTGTGAGCCGTGTCTGTGTGTGCCTTCACGTCATTACGGCCTCGGCTAATTACCATCCTTCACTCTCCCCCTTTTGGTTTAGATGTAATATTCTCGCTACTCTCACCAAGGCCCCTCCCCAACCCTTCCCTCTCTCTCCTGTTTGAAAGTTAAATCTGAGAGAGGGGGTCCCGGGAGCCTACTAGGGCCGTGGTAGAGTTTGAGAGTCGTGAGTGTGTTGAGCAGTAATGACGGAGGTGGCGGCCGGAGGTGTGGGGTTGTGGTCGCTGTTGATTCCTGCCCTCGCCGCCGCCTCCTCGCCTGATGATCACAAGAAAAAGACTGACTCGACCAAGGAAAATAGGTGTGAACCCTTTTATGCGCTGGTCAGAGGTGGGCGAGGGAGGTGAAGGAGAGGGCAGGGGGGGGGAGGAAGGGTCAATAAAAGATTTGGAAGCAAGAAAGTGTCGTGTCTGGTGGCGGTGATGACCTGTAGGACATGCTGTCATTAAACATGTTACTGTTTTCAACTGAATTCATTGTCATCTAAGGCAACAAGCCTAACTACCCCTTCTCTGATTCACTAAACTGTTGGTCCCCGGTGCACGCAGTCCGGCCTAGGAACCAAAGCCTGGTTCATTAGGTATTTATTCTTTGGAGGGGATTAACCAGTTAGGTCTTGAACAGTCTGAGGTGTCATAGTACTTAAGGTCCTTGTACTTAAAGGGTGTTGGAAAGCCTTGTGCACTTGGACCCAAAAGGTCCAACCACTTGGGGTGGATGGTAGAGCGACGGTCTTGCTTTCTGCAGGTCGGTCTTCAGTCCCAAACCGTCCAAGTGGTTGGGCACCATTCCCCCCCCCCCCCCCCCCCCGTCTCATCCCGAATCCTTATCCTAATTCCTTCCAAGTGCAATATCGTCGTAACGGCTTGGCGCTTTCTCCTGACAATTGCCTTAGACTTTACTCTTCACTGGGGTTATTCTGCACATTCAGCCATGCCTCCTAGTCTCGTGAGGAATTACTTCAGTCAGCAGATTTGGAACGAGTCCAAACAAACGAAATTTTCCGGATTTCAAATATAACACATGGTTGCAGGGGTGCCATAGGCACAGTCAGAGAACACTGTATAAACATCAGAGGTCCGAGGTTGTTCAACGTCCTCCCAGCGACTATAAGAAATATTGTCGGAATAACCGTGGACATCTTTAAGAGAAAACTAGATACATTTCTTCAAGAAGTGACGAACCAACCGGGCTGTGGTGGGTATGTGGGCCTGCGGCAACCCGTCCTCGCAAATTCGTATAGTCAATATTGACTTATTAAATACGTGCATAGGTGACATACTAAACATAATAGATACCCTTAAAAAGCTTCATAGAAAACACCGACCTTACCTAACCTTGTTAGTATGTTAAGATAAGCATCTTATAGCTTCGTTATTACAATTGTTACTTAACCTATTATAGGTATAGGTTAAGTAATTGTAATTACGAAGCAATAAGATGCTTATCTTAACATACTAACAAGGTTAGGTAAGGTCGGTGTTTTCTATGAAGCTTTTAAGGGTATCTATTATGTTTAGTATATCACCTATGCACGTATTTAATAAGTCAATATTGACTATACGAATTTGCGAGGACGGGTTGCCTGCGGGCCGCTCCAAGCAACAGCCTGGTGAACCAAACTCTCACAAGTCATGTCTGCTTGATACCTTCTTGATGGGGTTCTGGGAGTTGTTCTACTCCCCAAGCCCGGCCCGAGGCCAGGCTTGACTTGTGAGAGTTTGGTCCACCAAGCTGTTGCTTGGAGCGGCCCGCAGGCCCACATACCCACCACAGCCCGGTTGGTCTGGCGTTTTTTTTTTTTTTTTTAGAAAAGTCTAGTTTCTCTTGAAGATGTCCACGGTTGTTCCGGCAACATTTCTTATATTCGCTGGTAGGACGTTGAACAACCGCGGACCTCTGATGTTTATACAGTGTTATACATTGCAGTGTATACATACCTGGCCTCGGGCCGGGCTTGGGGAGTAGAAGAACTCCCAGAACCCCATCAAGCAAGTATCAAGCAGGTATCCCATCATTCTCGGTTGCCAGTTAAGCATTCTGAGCGCATTTTAAATGCTATTGCACAATTGTCACATTTATCAAAAGGTTGTGTAGACGTTGTGACTCCATATGACTTGCCCAGCCACTCGGGCTGGACGGTAGAGCGACGGTCTCGCTTCCTGCAGGTCGGCGTTCAATCCCCGACCATCCGAGTAGTTGGGCACCATTCCTTCCCCCGTCCCATCCCAAATTCTTATCCTGACCCCTTCCAAGTGCCATATAGTCGTAATGGCTTGGCGCTCTCCCCTTGATAGTTCCTCCTTCCTCCATGTAACTTGTAATCTTACTGCTTAGTGGAGCTCCCCTTGTGGAGTGGAGCTGCCCTTGTGGAGTGGAGCTGTCCTTGTGGAGTGGAGCTGCCCTTGTGGAGTGGAGCTGCCCTTGTGGAGTGGAGCTGCCCTTGTGGAGTGGAGCTGCCCTTGTGGAGTGGAGCTGCCCTTGTGGAGTGGAGCTGCCCTTGTGGAGTGGAGCTGTCCTTGTGGAGTGGAGCTGCCCTTATGGAGTGGAGCTGTCCTTGTGGAGTGGAGCTGCCCTTGTGGAGTGGAGCTGCCCTTGTGGAGTGGAGCTGTCCTTGTGGAGTGGAGCTGCCCTTGTGGAGTGGAGCTGCCCTTGTGGAGTGGAGCTGCCCTTGTGGAGTGGAGCTGTCCTTGTGGAGTGGAGCTGTCCTTGTGGAGTGGAGCTGCCCTTGTGGAGTGGAGCTGTCCTTGTGGAGTGGAGCTGTCCTTGTGGAGTGGAGCTGCCCTTGTGGAGTGGAGCTGCCCTTGTGGAGTGGAGCTGTCCTTGTGGAGTGGAGCTGTCCTTGTGGAGTGGAGCTGTCCTTGTGGAGTGGAGCTGCCCTTGTGGAGTGGAGCTGTCCTTGTGGAGTGGAGCTGCCCTTGTGGAGTGGAGCTGCCCTTGTAGAGTGGAGCTGTCCTTGTGGAGTGGAGCTGTCCTTGTGGAGTGGAGCTGCCCTTGTGGAGTGGAGCTGTCCTTGTGGAGTGGAGCTGCCCTTGTGAAGTGGAGCTGCCCTTGTGAAGTGGAGCTGCCCTTGTGAAGTGGAGCTGCCTTGTGGAGTGGAGCTGCCCTTGTGAAGTGGAGCTGTCCTTGTGGAGTGGAGCTGCCCTTGTGAAGTGGAGCTGCCCTTGTGAAGTGGAGCTGCCCTTGTGAAGTGGAGCTGCCCTTGTGAAGTGGAGCTGTCCTTGTGGAGTGGAGCTGTCCTTGTGAAGTGGAGCTGTCCTTGTGGAGTGGAGCTGTCCTTGTGGAGTGGAGCTGTCCTTGTGGAGTGGAGCTGCCCTTGTGAAGTGGAGCTGCCCTTGTGAAGTGGAGCTGCCCTTGTGAAGTGGAGCTGCCCTTGTGGAGTGGAGCTGCCCTTGTGGAGTGGAGCTGTCCTTGTGGAGTGGAGCTGCCCTTGTGAAGTGGAGCTGCCCTTGTGAAGTGGAGCTGCCCTTGTGGAGTGGAGCTGCCCTTGTGAAGTGGAGCTGTCCTTGTGGAGTGGAGCTGCCCTTGTGAAGTGGAGCTGTCCTTGTGGAGTGGAGCTGTCCTTGTGAAGTGGAGCTGTCCTTGTGAAGTGGAGCTGTCCTTGTGGAGTGGAGCTGCCCTTGTGGAGTGGAGCTGTCCTTGTGGAGTGGAGCTGCCCTTGTGAAGTGGAGCTGCCCTTGTGGAGTGGAGCTGTCCTTGTGAAGTGGAGCTGTCCTTGTGAAGTGGAGCTGCCCTTGTGAAGTGGAGCTGTCCTTGTGGAGTGGAGCTGTCCTTGTGAAGTGGAGCTGCCCTTGTGAAGTGGAGCTGCCCTTGTGGAGTGGAGCTGTCCTTGTGAAGTGGAGCTGCCCTTGTGGAGTGGAGCTGTCCTTGTGAAGTGGAGCTGCCCTTGTGAAGTGGAGCTGTCCTTGTGGAGTGGAGCTGTCCTTGTGGAGTG
The DNA here is from genome assembly GCA_020271785.1 of Procambarus virginalis. Taxonomy (NCBI): domain Eukaryota; kingdom Metazoa; phylum Arthropoda; class Malacostraca; order Decapoda; family Cambaridae; genus Procambarus; species Procambarus virginalis. Next base: position 10,144,154 of record WNGS01164858.1, on the reverse strand, counting down.
GAGCTGCCCTTGTGGAGTGGAGCGCTGTCTGGTGTTATAGTGTCCGGGATGACAATGGTGTCCGGGCTCCTCCTCCTCCATACCATATTTAGGGCCTGTGATTTGTATTGTATAATATTATAGATTACCCATAATAATCTAATAGGGATTCCAGGCCTGGGCATGGACGTCTGTGGCCATGTCAACGTCCAGTGGGGGGGTTGAGGGTCAGGGTTATGTATAGGGTTCGTTGGGGTTGTGTTCAGGGAGGTCGCTGAAAACGGTCGTACTGTATCCCTGAGTATTTCACGCGTTTGTTTTGTCATCAGAGGGTGTTGGAGAGTCACACTAACGTGAAGCTCCTCGTGTGTTGCTCACTCATGTGTTGCTCACTCATGTGTTGCTCACTCATGTGTTGCTCACTCTGACTCCTAATGGACCCTGAGTGCCATGATGGGGGGGCGCTGATCCTCTGAATCACCGCAAGATTGGGTAATCAATAATATCACAATGTGTTATGGTTAAACCGAGGCTCCTGGGAGTTCAACCCGTGATTGTTAGCTCATGGCTTAGTGGGTCATTGGTACACCACTATCATTGGTGCAGGGAGTGGGGGGCGGGGGTGTTATTGTGGAGCATCACGCTCCACGGGTATTGTGGCCGACCTGTATGGTGAAAAGGTCATCATTGGCAGGTAGAGGGTTATGATGCACGGCTGTGAACCACGGTTATAGCGACCAGGCTGCTTGTTGGTCTTCCCCCCCCACCTCCCTCCCCCCTCACCCCTCCCGCTTGCCCTCACCCCTCCCCCTTGCCCTCACCCGGACTTTCACCACTCTCACTCTCACACGCACGCTCGCGCAAATGATGTGTTGAGAGGAGCCAAGTCTTCAATGTCGATGTTCCCAGATGACGCAAAATTACACACACACAGGCTCGAGAATCTGTACACCAGTTGATTGACGGTTGAGAAGTAGGACCGAAGAGCCAAAGCTCAATTCCCGCAAGCACAACTAGGTGAGTGCGCGCACGCACACGCACACGCACACGCACGCGCACGCACACGCACACGCACACGCACGCACACACACACACACACACACACACACACACACACACACACACACACACACACACACACACACACACACACACACACACACACACACACCTCACGACACTAGAAGACAGAAGAGTAAGCGGAGACATGACCACTACCTACAAAATTCTCATATGAATTGACAAGGTAGATGAAGATAAACTGTTTAACACGGGTGGTACGCGAACAAGGGAACACAGGTGGAAACTGAGTACCCAAATGAGCCACAGGGACGTTAGAAAGAACTTTTTCAGTGTCAGAGTAGTTAACAAATGGAATGCATTAAGCAGTGGTGTGGTGGAGGCTGACTCCATAAACAGTTTCAAATGTAGATATGATAGAGCCCAGTAGGCTCGGGAACCTGTACACCTGTTGATTGACGGTTGAGAGGCGGGACCAAAGAGCCAAAGCTCAACCCCCGCAAGCACAATTAGGTGAGTGCGCAGGAGGGGGGGCGGTGGTTGAGCGGACAGCACGCTGGACGCGTGATCCTGTGGTCCCGAGTTCGATCCCGGCGCCGGCGAGAAACAATGGGCAGAACAAATCCACAAGGGCCCTGACGAGGATTCGAACCTGCGTCCGGGAGCATCCCAAACACTGCCTTAATCGACTGAGCTACGACAGGGTTAAAAGGGTTGAAACCGAAGTTCTACTGAACTTAACTGGATATATATATATATATATATATATATATATATATATATATATATATATATATACACATATATATATCCCCACCACTAACGGCCACAGCAACACATATCACCTCGCCCGTCTCCCACCTTCACCAGCACCCCCCCCCCCCTCCCCTCCCCCTCATCCGGTTATTTATATCCGGATAATTGTCCTCCGTATCGGGCTGTGCCGCCATAATTGGTTCTTTGTTGGGGTCACGATAAAATACAGTGTCCAGTTGTAATTGAACTTGACAAGCGGGTATAGGTCGGACCCGCCTGGACTTGTACCTGACGTGAGACCCGCGTCTCCTGGACGTGTACACGGTACCCATGTACACGGTACCGTGTGATCACACCGTAGCAGGCTCAGTGGGGGCCGGAGAGCCGATGGCTCCCTCGCCACTCCAACCCTGTCGAATATATTGATTGCAGTCCCAGTCGATCGACAATATTAATCTCCATTTTTGATCGCCCAAGTTGTTGTGGTTGGCACGAGTGCGCGTTGTCACGTGTACGTGTGACAAACGGGGCCACCATTTTATATTAACAGCAGCTTGTATGTAGAATTTGTTCAGCTGTTAGAGAGATTTAATGTAACATTTTCAGAGACGTTTGCCCAAGCTTGTTATGTTAACATGGCCGAGCTGGTTATCAACGCGTGCGCGTGCACGCACGTCTGTCCAGTCGCCTATTTATGGGTCAAGGCTGGACCCTACTTAAAATACCTTCCTGTGTTTTGTGTGTATGGATGAAGGCGGGGTGGGGGGGGGGTTAATACATGTATAAATGGTGTAATATAATTTTGCAAGCGTTTAAAACACACCAGGTTAGGCTAGGCTGTGTATTTACATGATGTGATTATCTTAGTGTATAATAATGTATTCTGTTGTGTCTGGGCTATTAATTAACTTTAAAGTTTCTCCAAGTGTCACAGACAGACATTTACTATATGGAATATTTATATAGACACCCGGATGGCTCACATCTGTACCCCCTCCCCCTTTTTTCCCTTTTAAAACTATCCATCTCACTTGTCGAGCACCTGTAACTACCTTCTGTAACTATCCTCCCCTATAGCTACCCTCCCCTGTACTCTTGCGCCTCTGTTGACTTGACCTCTTCTACTGCTCTCATGCTTTTGAAATTGTCCTCCTGTGTCATGCGCCTGTACCGGGCTCGGCCCCGGGCCGGGCATGGGTAGTAGGAACAACTCTCAGAACCCCATCCAGGTACATCCAGGTGTACAGTTACCCTCCACTAGTAATAAAACCTACCACAGAGCACGAGAGGCCGCACACCGTTAACCCTGTTCAACACGGTTCAGAAGGGCGGCCTTGCCTCGTACAGTTGCTGGACCACTATGACATAGTCTCAGCTGCCAGGGAAGATGAGCACAGCGTGATGTGTACAAACTTTTATATACACAGGTTCAACAGAACCCTTCGACAAATGTGACAATGGTATTATTACAAATAATACCCCCACCACACACAAAATAAATCTTTCAACGTATTGCTGGCGAGTAATGGAGATGGATCTTCAGTTTTTTTAACATACTCTGGTGAGTATAGTCAACACAGTAAAATCCGGATCATCCACCGTATCAAGCTCAGTCCCCCAGGGTACTGTGCTTGCTCCAGTACTCTCTCACCCTTTATACCGGACAGACGAAGACACAAACTATAGTATCGTATCACCCTTTGCAGATGGCACAGCAAACCTCCAATCTGATGTAAATCAGGTCTTTCAATGCCCACATCAAGTAACAGGATGCTTAATAAAGATAACTTCCAACTCCTGCGCAATGGAAAAAAAAACGAAAATATAAAAACGGAAGCCACATATAAAATGCAGTTAAAATACGCTATAGAACTAAAAAGTAATTTAAGGATCTATGAGTAATCATACAGGAAGACCTTACCTCTTTAAGAACACCATAAAGTAGCCGTCACAACTGCAAGAAAAATACCAGGGTGGATAACAAGAACCTTCAAACAAGGGAGGCCATACCAGAGATACTTTTTAGACATAAGTGGTTAGAGATATTGCACAGTAACAATTGCAATAATGTTGCACAATACAGCCCCATCAAAGCTGGAGGAGTTGCAGACCCGGAGATGGTGTATATATAACAATTACATCCACTCATTGAACAGAACGATTATTGGGATCGCTTAAAATCTTGCCAAATTGCATTCCCAGGACGCGAGCGGGCAAGATAAATCACAATCTACAGCAGACAAATATTATAGTGTCAAGGGACTGGTTGTAAATGTGCACACTGAAATATGTTATCTGAAGACTAGGAGGCACACACATGAGGCACATATGAGTCACACATGGTTTCTGGGGGTTGTGCTCCTCCCCAAGCCAGGTTGAGGCCAGGCTTGACATGAATATATAAATACATAAGGCATAATTCGATACAAACTGTCGAGCAACGCTACAAACGTTCCTCTATACAGATAAAGAGCATTATTGAACACAAATTGAACAACAGTGTACAAGAGAGAACACGATTAACACCTCAAAAGGGCACCTGATCAACCAGGCTGTTGTGACTAACCCAGGAAGCACCTCAACACACTCAGTGTTTGAAAGTGGTAAATCAATTTCCCCAAAACCATTGGTACTAAGGTTTAACAAATATGAATAACAAGAGACTTGGGGTAGCTGCGTTACCTTAGATATACAACGTTACTAAAGTCACCAGTAACGGTGTTGTTGATGGCTGTCTACACCAGGGTTAGGAAGTTACCCTGACGTCTCCTTGGGGAGGGGGGGAAGGTGGCTTTGATCCATGCAGCTGTTATTGTCACTCGGTAGATGAGTAGATTAGATATGATATATTCATTCTTCATATGAGCCAAGTGTGTGTCGAGCAAGACCTTCAACAAACCTTTGTGCGGAGGAAATATTCCACCACAACACACGCCCAGGGCCACCCTAGGGGAAGGGAAAGGAGGACTGATCACAAGAGTCACACACGCCCAGGGCCACCCTAGGGGAAGGAAAAGGAGGACTGATCACAAGGGTCACACACGCCCAGGGCCACCCAAGGGGAAGGGAAAGGGGGACTGATCACAAGGGTCACACACGCCCAGGGCCACCCAAGGGGAGGGAAAGGAGGACTGATCACAAGGGTCACACACGCCCAGGGCCACCCTAGGGGAAGGGAAAGGAGGACTGATCACAAGGGTCACACAGACGCGTTACACCACCACAGTCTGCATAACTCCTGACGCTAACTAAGTAACAAATTTAAGACTATTTCAGACGTAGGCGTTAGACGGTAACCTCTACAAGACCGTGATGGTTCTTATCAAATATTGGAGCCATGCGATGGATGATTGTTTTTTTTTATTGTTGCCGCCGAAGGCGGCTAGTTTATTGTGCACCCCATACTCATCCTGTGAGCGGTAGCGCAAAAGCATTACAGAGGGCACAAAAGGTCTTTATCAGACCTCATCTTAGATTATTACATTAACAATTACATCTATCCTTCACACCTTATAGTTACAATGTCAGCTAGTTACAGAGTCAGTGCTATTTCAAGAGCTACATATTTACAGTAAGTCATCATACATTAATGGTAGGTCTTATCGCTAATACATAATAGTTTGACCAATGGGGATATTACAGAGTCATAAGGGAGCTTCTGTTTCTTGTTAGTCTTCAAAATACACTACTTGTTTCTGAATCTCGTATGTCGTTCATCTACTGGAAGCGAAATGTGGATACAGTGCAAGTATTTCAGGTAATTTATCCATGGTAATAAGATAGGTTGCCATATCATACAGAGTGAGCTTAGATTTATCTCTAAGTGGCTCAATTTTACTACAATCCAAGATATAGTGTTCGAGTGTGTGTCCCTGTCTTTGTCCACACACTTTACACTTTACTTCATCTAGATCCCTATACAAGCCGAACTGCCAGAGATACTTGTAGCCAAGTCTTATACGAGCTGTGACAACATCTGTTAGTCTACTGACTGTGTTACTTGCCCCATACACATGTTTTACTTCACACATTTCATTGTGATGAACAATGGACCTGCTAGTTCCAGTTTGCACTGTTCTACTTTCTTCAAATTCATCCAGGAGTTCTCGTCTAATGACATTTTTAAAGGACCTATTTGATAACTCAAGATTCCGTTCAATACTGTCTTTATTTACTGCAGCGATGGATGAACCAGGGGGAGTCCTGACTACGACTTCTAACCCATTATATAGCCTCAATAGTTTATATAATATTAATGAACATTTGCACAAACCGATGTGATTGTGTACGCTGGTGGCGTAGAGGCTTGACCTCAGCCCTGAAGTGACCCGGGGTCACTGAGGGTAATTACCCAGTACTGAGTAAATAATATAGATTAAGAAATACGTGGGGAGGATCAAAGTAGGTCATTAAGGTGTAAGGGAGGGAAGGTGTAATTAGCCGCTGAGAATACAAAGATGTCTGTCTGCTGGGCCGCAGACTAATGAACTCTGCTTTACCTGTGTGTGTGTGGGGGGGGGGGGAGGTGGGTGTTTGTATGCGTGTGTTTGTGGGGGGAGGGAAGGGTGGTGTGTGTGTATTCACCTACTTGTATTCACCTACTTGTGTTTGCGGGGGTCGAGCTCTGCTCTTTCGGCCCGCCTCTCAACTGTCAATCAACTGTTTCTAACTAGTACTACTATTTTTTTTCACATCACACACACACACACACACACACACACACACACACACACACACACACACACACACACACACACACACACACACACACACACACACACACACACCAGGAAGCAGCCCGTGACAGCTGACTAACTCCCAGGTACCTATTTACTGCTAGCTAACAGGAGCATAGGGTGAAAGAAACTCTGCCCAATGTTTCTCGCCGGCGCCCGGAATCGAACCCGGGACCACAGGATCACAAGTGCAGCGTGCTGTCCGCTCGGCCGGCCGGCCCCTGATTGTTACAGAGTAGACAAAGGGGTGTGTGTGTGTGTGTACACACACACACACACACACACACACACACACACACACACACACACACACACACACACACACACACACACACACACACACATACACACATACACACACACACACACACACACACACAGGCGGGATCCAAGAGTCAATGCTCGATCCTGCAGACACATATAGGTGAGTACACACACACACACACACACACACACACACACACACACACACACACACACACACACACACACACACACACACACACACACACACACACCTACCTGCCGAGAGTGACGAGTGGGATTGGGCAAGAGACTTGCTCGTTAATTACAGGTGGGCGTTGTCTCGTCCACCTGTCTGTTCTCCTCCCCCCCCATGGTCACAGTGTACACTGTTGTAACAACAGTCACACTGTACACTGTTGACCTCCCTCAACTATGGTCATGGTTACAAGTTCAGGAAGGTCCTGACCTGAACAACGTACAGAAAACGTTTACCGATCGAATCTGTTCACTACAAGTCCTAAATTATTATTGGAACTATTGTTGGAATTATTATAAGTCCACAGCTGTTCCGTGGACCTCCACTTGGTCCACTTGGGCTGGACCAGGTGGTCCACCGTCCAACTGGACTGGACCTACCGTCCACTTGGGCTGGACCTACCGTCCACTTGGGCTGGACCTACCGTCCACTTGGGCTGGACCAAGTGGTCCACCGTCCAACTGGACTAGACCTACCGTCCACTTGGGCTGGGCCAAGTGGTCCACTGTCCAACTGGACTGGACCTACCGTCCACTTGGGCTGGACAGTAGAGCGCCGGTCTCGATTCAGGCAGGTCCGAGTTCAATCCCCGACCGTCCAAATGATTGGGTACCATTCCCTTTCCCCCCCCGTCCCATCCATAATCCTTATCCTGAACCCTTCCAAGTGTCTTAATGGCTTGACGCTTTCTCCAGGTAACTCTCTTCCCTCCCTCCCGTTTGTTCCCTCTTGCACTTTGTATATATCGTTTCACAATGTTCTTACTTCGCGTTCCCATTTAAAGACTCGATTCCTGTCCTTGTCTGGAGGTAACAATTACACGTTTCCTAGCAGCTGCTGCCTACTACCCGACAACAGCTGCGCATAATGAAGGATTTAATGATAAGGTGGAAGTGTGTGGGTTAGGACGCGGGCACGGCTATCATTTGGCGCCATTACAGCGTGTTATATCGTCATAAGCTGTCCGCTTGACCTCTAATTCCCAATAGTGTGCTTTTTACCCGCCCTAGAGTCAGGCCAAACTATGTTATGTTTCTCAGCTGGTAATTCGGTTCACTGTTGAAACGTTGGTAGCTTAATATTGTTTTATTTTCGTCTGGAACAATTTAATAATTAAATCGTAAGAAAATGAGATTATTTTTACTTTATGTGAGTCTGTCTTGTGATGTGCGAGTATATATCGGTTTTCTGTGATATTAATGGTAAACTTTCGTAATATTTCACTTCGGGCCAAGTCATTATGTGATAAGAAGAAAGTATCCTGCTGTAGTTTGTAACCCACGCATTACCCCCACTTATGTTGTAGTTGTCGTCGTGGTCTAACACAACTACCTTCACCTCGGCTCTTGGAATGCGTTCGCATTTCGGTTTTGAGCAGTTAGTGTCCGTGAAGGAGTGAGATGTAGAGTAGTTAGTGGATATAAAGGAATTAGGTACTGAAATGTGTGACAAGCATATCACTACATGGGCGTCCGCCTTCCTTCTTCCCACAGGCTCCAAGATCACCACCCTGCGCGGCTCAGATCCCGACGGCGACGCCCTCGCCTTCGGTGTGAGAGGAGTTGAAGGACAAGACCTGCTGAGGATCGAGCAGAACGGCGCAACAGAAGCGAACGTGTACCTGAAGAAGGCCTTGGACAGAGAGGTAACCTGCTACTGATAGTGGTTGTATGCAAGCGGGTGGAAGTGTCACGTGTGGATGCTAGCAGGTGTGTGTGGTGAGTGCTGGGTTGAGATAGGTGTGTGTGTGTGGCGAGCGCTGGGTTGAGACAGGTGTGTGTGTGTGGTGAGCGCTGGGTTGAGACAGGTGTGTGTGTGTGTGTGGTGAGCGCTGGGTTGAAAGAGAGGTGTATTTGTGTATCGTGCTCTTATACACCTCTCTTTCAACCCATCGCTCACCACACACACGGGTCGATCCCGCTGTCGTGCTCCAAGGAGTTTGTATTAAATACAACACGATATTGTGATAGCATTGCGCACAAGGAGCATACCTGTGCCTGTTCCCACAGATCAAAGACGAGTACACGATGGTGCTGACGCTGACGGACAACAAGCTGGGCGAGGGACAGTTCATCACACAGTCTATGCTGCTCCTGGTTGAGGACATCAACGACAACGAGCCCATCTTCCGACCGTACGAGTCCTCGCTGGCCGTGGACGAGAACGCCCCGCCACAGGTGCTGGCTACACTGCTTGCCACTGACCAGGACGAAGGGCCCTTCGGTCAGGTAAACCAAATTCTTTAACACATGCGCAGTCCAATGCTTAAGGTTACCGCTGTTAGGAAATATATGAATATCTTGAACCCTTTTGCTGACAGTATTGTAATGTATATATTATAACGGCAGATAAGTCTTTAATTTAAAAAATACCTTTTGGTGGGAATATTGTTTAATGCAGAGAATATTGGACGTGTTATTGTATGAACAGGTTATCTACCGTCTGGAGGCGGACTCTGAAAGCGACGCAGAGAAGTTCACTGTGAACACCGTAGACGGAAAGGGCGTGTTGAGGCTGGTCGGTGACCTGGACTACGAGAGGAAGTCTCTGTACCAGCTCAGAGTAAGTCGTTACAGCTTCTTACGGGGATGCTGTCGTAAAAGTTGAGACGAAGCCAGGACCAGGGCAGAGAGCTGAGTGAGGTCGGGGGTAGAGAGCTGGGATGCGGGGTGAGAGCAGTAGAGTATGGCGCTCTGAATGCAGGCGGAGCCCAGAAGCTGAGTCCGAAACTGTGGGACGAGAGCATGGAAGCTCGATAAGGCCGGAGTCTGGCTGTCTGCTGTGTGTGGAGGCTGAAGCGTCTTGTGAGGGTAGGAACTGGACACGTGGAGTGTTACATTGTTGTTGGTGAATGTTGAAGACGTGAGGTATATCTCTCAAGCTTCTGTACTGAACCGCTCTTGAAGTTAAAACTGATGATGATTCTGTTGTTGTTTTTAGATTCAACTTCTCGGAACAAAAGGGTCCAAGTAGCACGGGCTATGGTGAGCCCGTAGTAGACTTATCTGGCACAGGAGCGGGGCTGTAACTACCAGATGATTGATTGATTGATGAAGATTAAGCCACCCAGAAGGTGGCACGGGCATGAATAGCCCGTAAGTGGTGGCCCTTTGGAGCCATTTCCAATATCATTAGCTGATACTAGAGATCTGTGGAGGTGCGACTGCACTCTACGGAGTGGTCGCGACCTCTGGTCAGATGATTCGTTGTTGTTATAGATTAAGCTGCTCGGAACAAGTTCAAAGTAGCACGGGCTATGGTGAGCCCGTAGTGGACTTACCTGGCACAGGAGTGGTGCCGTCTGGCCAAAAAAGCCAGATGATTGATTGATTTGATTGATTAAGATTAAGCCACCCAAGAGATGGCACGGGCATGAATAGCCCGTAAGTGATGGCCCCTTTGAGCCATTACCAGTATCAAAAGATGATACTGGAGATCTGTGGAGGCGCAACTGCACCCTGCGTGACGGGAGATGACTCCCGGACCAAATGGTGACCAAATGATGTCCAGATGATTCGCTATCGACTGCTTATATTCTTTGCACACCTCACCAGACCATCCTCTAGAAGGTTTGGGAAGCGGTATTAATTGTATATTTGGGAAGAGATATTAATTGTAATTAGTAGACTAAGAAGAATTAACCGACCCATCTCGTCTGCACATAAGCTAATGAAAATATGGAGCAAGTATATTAGGACATAATATACTTGCTACAAAGCCATTCATATTGTACTCCACGTATTAAGCATTTGGAGATATAATATGGGAAGGTCAGTTGGAAACTCGGATATTATGTTGTTCTTGAGGGTAGATTTGACGGAGAGAACTTGTTATCAAAGGTCAGTTGTTGTGTGTCAGGTGACTAGTGACCTCACATAAGCCAGAGTCTGCTCCTCCTCCTCACCACCTGACCTTCCTCGGTTGACCTATTGCATCCTTCTTTCTCTTTGATCTTCTTTACATTTGGACCTGGATTCACTTAAGCGTCATGTATTTCGTCTTAAGTGATTGTATCACGTATGTTATTAGGAAGCCTGTAGGTGTTCTGCGCAGGATTCACGAAATCATTCATGTGGAGTGTTTAGGGTTTTGGTACTACTAGTATGACCTGCACCCTTGTACTTGTTGGACGGTCCTTGCTAGTTTGTGGAATCAATCTTTTTGCACTGAAAATGTTGTATTGTAAATTTTATTGTAGTGCAGAACGACCTGTTCTTTATTCATGGCCAAGTTTTCCTAGTTCTTTGTACTTCACAGTGCCAGAGTTTACCATGTTTGTACTTCGATACCAGTGTTTACCTAGTTGTTTGCACTTCACCATGAGAATTTACGTAGTTCATACTTCATAAGTTTACCCCCCTTGACATATTCTCGTAGGCATGGTATCCCCTTATCTGTTATTGTCTAAAACATTCTATCATTCCTACTCGTTCTTAAAGACAAACCCAAATGACGAAGTTTTCCTCCATGCTCTAGTACTATCATGCCCAATTATTCACACCTGCCCAATATTAACCCATGCCCAGGTACTCTCCGTGAGTACCTGGGCATGGGTTAACGGTCCCAGTTTGCTTTAGCAAACTGGGACCGATTTCAAAACCTCATTTCAGAGTGGTATAGAAACTATGATCTTCCCGGAGACATTAATCAGGCAGAACAAGAATTTGTCAAAGCTATCAAAGTGCAGCCAACCACTCAATCCCACTGAAAAAACAGTCCACCGGACACCATAAAGATCATTGGTACTATTGCGAACGTGTCAAAGAACTCAACCATAGACTCAACAGAACAAGAAAGCTATACAAAAAGCATCCGAGTGACCGCAACAGGTCCTTACTTTGTGAGGTCAAGGAACATGTACATCGAGAGACCAGACTAATAAAAGAACAAAAGTGGCTGGAATGGTGTTCACACCTGAATGAACACACCTCTCTTGGAGAGATGTGGCAGCAAATCCACCGGGCCAAAGGGAATAAAACACCTAAAGCCCCACACCCCAAGGATCCTCTACAGGAAGCCGAAGTACTGGCAACCAGGTTTGCAGAGAGAGCAGCCAGCAATCAACTTCCACCAGATGTATTAGCAGTACAGACCGGACTAGAGGAAGAAAGGTGGCACAGAATCCTTACAGCATGTGAAGAAGTCTCTGACACCAATGCCCCCTTCACACTGGATGAGCTCAATCGGGCTAAGAAAAACTCCAAGGATACATCCCCTGGAGCTGACAAAATAACCTATAAAATGATTAGAAACCTCGGCCCAGAGGGAGACGCTGCATACCTAAGGTTAATTAATTTAGCCTGGACTTCTCAAACTAGACCTTCAGCTTGGAATAGAGCAGACATAGTACCGATCCCAAAACCTAAAGATCCAGCTAATCCCAGACCCATTTCTCTCCAAAGCTGTGCAGCCAAGACGGCTGACAGAATGGCACTCAACAGACTGGAGTGGAAAATGCCTAGACTGCACCATGATATGTATGCCTATAGAAAAGGGGTTGGCACAGTGGAATGTATTACAACTCTGTTAGCCCACTTGAATGACAGACCAGGAATGCTGATATTCCTGGACCTCGAAAAAGCCTTTGAACTGGCTAGCGCCCCTGCTATTCTCTGCTGCCTCATTGACAAAGAGGTCAGAGGCAACCTGCTCTCCTGGATCAAAAACTGTCTCATAAACAGAGAAGCAAGAGTAAAATTCATGGCACAGTTTCTGAGTACAAAAGACATGAAAATGGTACACCGCAAGGAGGTATTCTCAGCCCTCTTCTCTTCAACTGTTTAATGGAAAGAATAATGAGGTTGAAACTTCCACATCACTGTAGGCTGCTAAACTACGCGGACGACTTTGTCATCATCATAAAAGGAAGGGATGCGGCGCGCCTTGCACCCAAATGCTTAGACTGCATCAGTAAAGAGGCAAAACAGATTGGGATCAAACTCAACCCCTCAAAGTCAAAAGCCATGCCCATAAAATAGCGAAGCCCAATATCCAACTCACAGTACAGGGTCAACCAATCGAATGGGTGGACACCTATCAGTACCTAGGAATAATCCTGGACACACACATGAATTTTAATGCTGAGGTCACTTACTTGAGAGAGCGAACTGCGGCCAGGACGGCAATCCTCAGGTCGCTAACCTCCCTCTCAGGAGGAGCCAATCTGCAAGTCCTTCGCACATACTATGTACAGGCAGTCAGATCAGTGATCGATTATGCAGCACCTGCACTCACAAATCTATCACACCAACAGTGGAAAAAGCTTGAAGTTGCCCAAAACAATGCCATGAGAGCCGCACTGGGAGCCCCCATGTGGACCAGGCTTGAAACACTTAGACTGGAGACGGGTTTGCCCTCTCTACAGGAAAGAATATCTCAAAGGACAGCTACAATTATTAGTAAGATAATTATTTCTTCTGATCCAATCCCAGTACGGCAGGCCTTGGTGGTTGGACTAGGGCAAAACAATGGAAACTCTTGGGCTGCAAGAGCAGGAAAAGTCCTAAACAGACTACAGTTAAAAAGTATGATTCTCGATAGAGAGGGTGATCATCCACACCCAAATTACACTCCTGCTGCACCGTGGGAAGAGCCTACTTTCAAAATAGTAATAGAAAGTCTCCCAATGAAAAAGGCTGCCTATGATCCGACAATCCTAAGGCGCATAATAGAAGAGCAAATGTATAGCATAGCAGTAGCAGGAGCCACCCACATTTTCACAGACGGATCGGTGGACACAGAATATGAAAGTGCTGGCGCTGCTCTTTGCACGGCCAGCGTACAGGCATATTGGAGACTGGGAGGACTAGTATCATCAACCCAAACTGAGCTGTTTGCCATACAACAGGCATTCGCATATGTGATTGCACAAAACACTCAAAATGC
>WNGS01164858.1:10118826-10130266 GCA_020271785.1 Procambarus virginalis | reverse complement strand
GGAAAAATAATGAGGTTGAAACTTCCACATCACTGTAGGCTGCTAAACTACGCGGACGACTTTGTCATCATCATAAGAAGGGATGCGGCGCGCCTTGCACCCAAATGCTTAGACTGCATCAGTAAAGAGGCAAAACATTGGGATCAAACTCACCCCTCAAAGTCAAAAGCCATGCCCATAAAAATAGCGAAGCCCAATATCCAACTCACAGTACAGGGTCAACCAATCGAATGGGTGGACACCTATCAGTACCTAGGAATAATCCTGGACACATACATGAATTTTAATGCTGAGGTCACTTACTTGAGAGAGCGAACTGCGGCCAGGACGGCAATCCTCAGGTCGCTAACCTCCCTCTCAGGAGGAGCCAATCTGCAAGTCCTTCGCACATACTATGTACAGGCAGTCAGATCAGTGATCGATTATGCAGCACCTGCACTCACAAATCTATCACACCAACAGTGGAAAAAGCTTGAAGTTGCCCAAAACAATGCCATGAGAGCCGCACTGGGAGCCCCCATGTGGACCAGGCTTGAAACACTTAGACTGGAGACGGGTTTGCCCTCTCTACAGGAAAGAATATCTCAAAGGACAGCTACAATTATTAGTAAGATAATTATTTCTTCTGATCCAATCCCAGTACGGCAGGCCTTGGTGGTTGGACTAGGGCAAAACAATGGAAACTCTTGGGCTGCAAGAGCAGGAAAAGTCCTAAACAGACTACAGTTAAAAAGTATGATTCTCGATAGAGAGGGTGATCATCCACACCCAAATTACACTCCTGCTGCACCGTGGGAAGAGCCTACTTTCAAAATAGTAATAGAAAGTCTCCCAATGAAAAAGGCTGCCTATGATCCGACAATCCTAAGGCGCATAATAGAAGAGCAAATGTATAGCATAGCAGTAGCAGGAGCCACCCACATTTTCACAGACGGATCGGTGGACACAGAATATGAAAGTGCTGGCGCTGCTCTTTGCACGGCCAGCGTACAGGCATATTGGAGACTGGGAGGACTAGTATCATCAACCCAAACTGAGCTGTTTGCCATACAACAGGCATTCGCATATGTGATTGCACAAAACACTCAAAATGCCATCATACACACAGACTCAAAAGCTGCACTTCAAATACTAGGACAAAAACAGTGGAAAGATAACGTGGAGATAATTACCACCATTTTGTATCTTGGAGCAGTCGCTAAAGGCAAAGGACTCAACATAACCTTGAACTGGATCCCATCCCATATTGGGATCCCATTAAATGAGAAAGCTGATGAAATTGCTAAACTGGCAACTCGTCATCCAGTGATAGATAAAACAATTCAACCCAGCCTAGAGAACATTAAAAACATCATCACCAAAAAACTCTCACACCTCAACAAAGCCTACCTACACCAGAGAATAGCTGAAGGCTCGCCCTCTGCAACATGGTATCTTCAGGCAACTAAATTAGAAAGATTAAATATCCCAAAAGGAATCCACAGGGAAATAGCAGTTAGGTTATATAGACTACGTCTAGGTTACAGATGCAACTGGGAGATTGGTGAACCCCGACAGAGAGAGTGCATCTTCTGCCAAACTGTCACAGAAAAGCCATTACTTCACTATCTTCTAGAATGTGAAGCAACCAACGACCTTAGAAGAGCGTTAAGAGTTCCTGAATCTTGCTGTGGCCACCCTGAAGCCATCAACAGAGCCACTCTCCTGGTCAACAAAGGTGTCCAGCAGCTGGACGCCCTCATAAAGACTGTGAAGCAGTATCCTCCCCCGCGATAACAGCTCGATGATTAATGCAATGTCATAATAATGAAAAGAATTACGGAGAAAAGAAAAAAAAATTTGTACCACTTAAGGGCTATTCATGCCCGTGCCACCTCTTGGGTGGCTTAATCCTTATCAATCAGGAGTAACCACCATTTGGTCACCATTTGGTCCGGGAGACATCTCCGTCACGCAGGGTGCCGTCGCACCTCCACAGATCTCCAGTATCATCACTCGATACTGTTAATGGCTCATAAGGGCCACCACTTACGGGCTATTCATGCCCGTGCCACCTCTTGGGTGGCTTAATCTTTATCAATCAATCAATCTCTCCGTGAGCCAGTACTCGCCCATGCCCCTCTCTCTCGCTAAGCACGCGTCTCCATTCCCATGGTACAGGTGTTGGCGGTTGACCGTGCCATCAGCGGGCGGGTGAACACGGGCACGGCAGCCCTGGTGGTGCGGGTGAAGGACGTGGAGGACCAGCCCCCACAGTTCATCCAGGCGCCGCCCGTCACCCGCATCCCCGAGGACATCTCCGTCAACTCCGGCGTCCTCGAGGGTCAGTACCTGATGCCACGCCGGCTTGTCATCTCGGCTTCTTGTTGACGATTATATGTGAATATTGTTGTTGTTTTTAGATTAGCTACTCGGAACCAAATATTCATGTAGTACGGGCTATGGTGAGCCCGTAAAACCCTGTGTTTACAGCTCTGCAGTGTCTATATACACCTGTGTAATGTGTTTATGTACACCTATGTAATGTTTCCCCTGGTGCACTTGTCTCACTAGTTCAGGTGAAGTGGAGGGTATTATTTAGCCACCAACACCTGCACCTGACTGGACGATGTTTTGCAGGTGCCTTTATCTACCACATCTGTCTGGACAGGCCACGTGTAGCGGGTGCCTCCACTTCCTCCAGTGTACCTGTGCAGATTTTCTTAGTTTGAATTTTACTATTTTTATTAATAGGGTGTAACAAGTATTTTCATGTAGCAGCTACTTATTTATTTCCTTTGATCAGGGTCCCTAAATGCTCATCTTGGTACGCAGGACATTTGTCGTAACCTTTACCTGGTTGATGGGGTTCTGGGAGTTGTTCTACTCCCCAAGCCCGGCCCGAGGCCAGGCTTGACTTGTGAGAGTTTGGTCCACTAGGCTGTTGCTTGGAGCGGCCCGCAGGCCCACATACCCACCACAGCCCGGCTGGTCCGGAACTCCTTGGAGGAATAAATCTAGTTTCCTCTTGAAGATGTCCACGGTTGTTCCGGCAATATTTCTTATGCTTGCTGGGAGGACGTTGAACAACCGTGGACCTCTGATGTTTATACAGTGTTCTCTGATTGTGCCTATGGCACCCCTGCTCTTCACTGGTTCTATTCTGCATTTTCTTCCATATCGTTCACTCCAGTACGTTGCCCCTGTTTAATTAGACTAGGGTCAGCAAGTGTGTGTCGACTCCTTGTGAACGCTCTAGGTATAGGTATGGTAACATTGAAGGACTTAAAGGGACTGCAAAGTAAGACATGCTCAACTCTCCCTCATAGAAGGAAAACAAGAAGTAAAGGACCTAGGGAAAAAGGATATCAGACGACCTGACATTTAGTGAGCATAACCAAGTAAATTTAACATCAGCCAAGGAAATAATCGGGTGGATTATGAGAACCTTCAGTTCCTGGGATTCCACCACAATGTTCTTACTATTTAAATCACTTGTGCTTTTCCGCTCCGAGTATTGCCCGGTACTCGCTTTCCCTTTCAGAGCAGGAGAAATCTCTGAAATGGAGGGAGACGAAAGAGGCGTCAAATAATATATACATGGAAGATAGTGGAAGACCAAGTCCCAAATTTGCACATTAAAATAACAACATAATGGAACGAAAGATATGGGAGGAATTGCAGAATAGGGCCAGTGAGGAGTAGAGGTGCCATAGGCACAAACAACACTGTATGAACATCAGGGATCCACGGCTGCTCAGTATCCTCCCAGCACGCCTAATAAATATTTCTGGAACAAAAGTGGATTTCTTCAAGAAAGAAGTTGTTTCCGGCAAGTGCCGAACCAACCTGTTTGTAGTGGTATGTGCACCTGCAGGCCGCTCCAAGCAATTGCCTGTTGAAGAGGCAGTACTCTTCCTTGTGGTAATTCTGGGGAGTCAAGGACCCCGCGGCCTGGTTGATGGTCAACCAGGCTGTTGAACGCGGCTGCTAGCAGGCAGACACAATAACGTTCCTGAAAATTAGACACTCGATCCACAGAACTGATAATAAAGAATTTGACGTTTTGATCCATCCTGTACCATTATAATGTCGTATTGGACCAAGTTATAACAAGTCAAGCCTATTTTGTAAACGTAAGCAGTGATAAAGAGCGCAAAAGCTCGGCCGGGCTTGGCTAGTAGAAAAGCTCCGAGAACCCACTTCAGGTGTGATCCAGGTATGGTACAAGCTCGGCTTCCTCAGTAGTCTGTTGGGTAAGATGTAGCTGTGTAAGAGTGCAGTAGGGTCGGGAAATTGGTATACACTGTGGGTGTAGAATTAGACACTCTTCTTCACCACTTTCGTTTCTAAAATAGGATACCTCTTTCCGCGACACGTTCATGAAATTGGGTATTTTTAGAGAGCACTTACTTCATGGGAGTGGTCGCTTAAGTGCAACACTTACTTCACAGTAGGTGCGGCGAGCATTAGAATAGTAGTGGCAGGTGTATTGAGTGTGTTGGTGTGCCCACAGTGAAAGCGGTGGACGGAGACCGGGGCGTGAACAACCATATCACCTACTCTATCCTGGAGGGCGATAAGGGCCTCTTTCAGCTGGACCAAAACTCCGGCGTCTTGTACGTGAAGAAGCCGCTGGACCGCGAGAGTCCTCTCTCTAACAACGGCGCCTTTATTATCAAGATCCAGGTGAGATGTCGCTAGTGTAACGTATATTTGAGTCGAGCACTGACTAAATATGCTAAATTGCATCATATAAAGGTTTTGACTGATAGTACGTGAAGTTACTATCATATTACAGACATTCGTGTTCTGTAATATGAGAGTTAGCAATCCATTTTCTTGGGGTCATTAGAATAAGTTGCTTAATCTAGAATATTTCTCGGTTGGGTCAGGCCCAAGAGGAGAGCGGGGTAGTGGACCCGCCGCCCACCATGACGACGGAGGTGACGGTGCTGCTGGAGGATGTGAACGACGAGACGCCCACCTTCAAGGCTGCTCACTACGTGGCTGAGATCGCCGAGGGCTCCCAGTTCAACAGTCCTGTCAACCTCATCGGTGAAGCCATCCCCGAGGTGTACGACCACGACCAGGTACCACGCCTCGCCTCTGTCGTAGCGTTTGAGTGTCAGTCATCATTAATTGGGTGTCAAGCCTAGTGATAAGTTGTCATATCGCACTGTAAGGTATCAGATCGTACCGTGTCAGGAATGATGAATCTCAGTGGTGGGAAATTCGGACACCATAAAGGGTTTGTTAAACTTACAAGTTTCAAGATGTAATAATGTAAATCTTACAAATTTATAGTTCATGGAAACAAGAACATGCAGTTCGCATGGTGAGGTTTGGCAAGGTTTCTTAATCAAATTATTATATTATGTGTTCAAATTAAGCTTTAAGCAGTGAGGTGTTGTGTAGGTAGTGTTCACTGTAGCATCTGCTTGAGAGTGCGATTAATGGTCACGTCATGTCTATTACTTGAATGGGATTCATAATAATGTCTATGTTCACTTGACAATTGGCTTGTGATCCTAATGTGACTTCGATTTTTCAAGGGACATATTTTTGTATGGGATATGGACCAGGTGAGTCTCTTCATAATGGTTGTTTTAGAAGTATTTGTTGGTGTTCGTGTGGGAGGAAATATCTAAGCCAACCTTACACCACAACACACGCTGGCGACCGTTGGTGTCTGCTTCATACTGCTTGTGGTATTGACAATATATATCTCTTATTTTGCTTTTTCCAGTTAATGTTTATATTTACTTCCAAATGACTTTATTATAAGTGGTACCACACAGATGGGACAGTGTTGACCTTGCAGGACGGGGCCTCCATGAGAGCCGGCACACCTCTGCTTCTTGTATCACTTCTAGCATAGGTCGTGTGCTTCTTGTCTTGTGGCGCGCGTGTATGTACCTGCAGAATGGAGCTATTAGCTCTTGGAACCCGCCTTTCTAACCAGTTTATTTTTCCTCTATTATGTCTACTACATATATTTATCTCTAACACACTCACACACATCCCCAGGAAGCAGCCCGTATCACCTTCCTATTACATCGTATATTTTTTCTAACGTTATCATGGGAGTTATCGTAGAGCCGGTCGGCCGAGTGGACAGCACGCTGGACTTGTGATCCTGTGGTCCCGGGTTCAATCCCGGGCGCCGGTGAGAAACAATGGGCAGAGTTTCTTTCACCCTATGCCCCTGTTACCTAGCAGTAAAATAGGTACCTGGGTGTTAGTCAGCTGTCACGAGCTGCTTCCTGGGGGTGGAGGCCTGGTCGAGGACCGGGCCGCGGGGACACAAAGCCCCGAAATCGTCTCAAGATAACCTCAAGAAGAATCATGCATAGGTCTTGCATGCCTCTTACACTTCGGCTCGTTAAGTCCGCGAATTTGATCGCTAAATATTTTCTCAAAGGCTGTGATTTACTGCTGTACACATCGATATATCATGAAGTTAAATAATGATTGTCTTGCCAATGGACTTTACAATGAGGAAAGCCTCATGGGTGAAAAGTTTTGTTTTGTTTGACATTTCCGTGTAAGCGCTTACCCGTCATTGTTGTGTAATGGCAAATCCCAGTGAATCTTGACCTTAATTTGTATTTTATCTACTGACGGCAAACAAAATGCTCAGTCAGAGTAGTTAAGGTCATTAGGCATCCTCAGAGCTAAAATGTCGCTGGTTCACCGTTCGTTATCAAGGAGGATGTACTGAATTCCTGACGTGTCAGGAATTCACTGACACATTGTTCATGTGTCAGTGACAAGTTGGTCTGCATGACCATATTGGCCAGTGGTAGGGAGAGACCACTTTCACATAATTTATGTACGACAATTACGACCCATCACTTCATGTGTGTGTCACCAGCACGGTCAGAGACGTGTGTGTGTTATTGAATGACCGAAGAGCACTCTTAAGATCTGCACATCTGTACTGTCTTCATTCACCTGTAGATAATATCTAGCGAGACAAATTCCTATTAGTTCAGTTAAAGTTGCACTAGCCCAGTTGTGGATTTTAATGTTATTATTTGAGTGAAATTTTAACTGGCGTTAATGGGATAAAAATATACTGCATACTGTCTAGGAAATTACAGGTGGCCTGTTGACCCAATGCAGCTGGAAAAAATTCAATGGGGCAATGGGGAGCCGTTTTACAAGCCGTCGGCTTCCTGTCAATGAAGCCGGTGGTTTTCAGATAAATTCAGGCAAACACTCAACTAATTCACAACAAAGTTGAACTTAACGCCTGGAAGTAGCCATTGACCCCGTGTATGATGCGGTTGTGTATTCCATAACTCTACAACCCTGACACCAAACACCTGAAGTTTTTTTCTGACTCAAAACGTATTCAGTTTGTATTCATTGTTTCGCTCCATTCTGTGTTGATATATTTTGTACGCGATTACCTTAACTGTTATACCCCCTTCATTCATGTGTGTGAACTTCTGCCATGTCCTTCCCTACCCTTCCTCTTTCTACAGAACGTACACTAAGCTTTCTTAATCTTTCTCCATAAGGTTCTAATTCCTGGGAGTAACTTTATCATCCTTTTTCAGAATGATTAATTACGACAACTTATACTAATACTATTTATATTTACATGCATGATGCATCACTTGCATCACTTATTAAAACCAAATAGTGTAGTTGGCTGCTCCAAGGTAACAAGCGGGAGGTTGTAAATAACACCTTGTAGATAAGTTCATTACAAATGTGATGTTTGTGTGTTGGAGCCAATGTTGCTCGGCTTCTGTACTGTACTGTGGTGTGTTGTATAGCTTGTCGTGCACGTCCTCGGCGGCTTCATGTGACCAGTGTTTGTGTGGCAAGTGTTGCTCCTCGGCCTCTCCAGTGTCATGCACACCTCGGAGACATTACTTAATATTTACATTTTTCCTTAACACTTTGATTTTTCCACGTTTGCCAATACATTCATCTTGTTTTAAGCCACGAAGATATTATTTGTTTTTAGCTTTTCTTATTTATTTGTAATTATTCTTGAAGGTATAATAAATTGTTGTTCTAGATAAGACTTTCCCCATTATTTAATCTGTTGGGTAGATAGCATTTCTTCCCCCCAACAAGGTTCTGTAGCCTCGTAAATAATCATTTTAACAATTGTAAAAACGTTACAAACTGGACGAAGCGCAGAACGACTATGCTAATAAAATAATTGAGAAGTAAATTCTATGAAGAATAAAATCATGTTCCCTCTAAAGATACACAGACTAGACCTTATTCAGACCTTGAAGATATGGAAGACGTTGGATATACTCAAACAAGACGTTGTTCAGGGTACTCAGTGTATAAAGTACTGAGGATACAAGGTACTCAGAGTACAGGAGCGAACACAGGATCCCCGAGTTCGCTCCTTGCGCCTGTCTTGCTGTAACTTGACATAGATAAATTACTGCATTTTACTTTAGCCAGACTGTAAGGCGTTTTCCAGGGTACTAAGATTGGAAGGCAAAATATTTGTGGTGGTGTTTAGTGAGGCGTGTTGGACCTCTCCTGACGTAGGTTGTTAAGTTTCACGTAGATGATGGGATGGTAGGTGTTTCGGAGTATGACGGGGGGGGGGGGGAGATGATGTGGTAGATAGTATGGTGATAACTCGCGAAGGAGGGATTGTGGCGGCGTCGTGATGAGTTACCTAATATTGAAGATAATGTGTGAAATAAAAAAATATTGAATTTAAATATGAAATGAAACAGAATGGTCATACCTGAATGCTTATGATATCCAGAAATGTTCTCGTTTTCTGTGAGTATTTAGAGAGAAACTAGTATAAAACATTGGGTTCATAATATAATTATAATTATTTTTTCCCATCCAATGTCTGATAAGTCGTCACAGCAGTGTAATTTAGATATATAACAGGGTGCATTAGTCAGGAAAATAAAACGAAAAGACGTACCATTTGGTAGATCACCCCGACGAATGATTGACCACTCGTCGACGGTGGTATTCTTACACATCCAATTAACATTGTGCAGTGCTTGGCATGTTTTTATTTTGACATTCTTATGCCATTTGTGATTAAAAAAATATGAGTCATATATTTAAAGATATCTCTTGCTGTAATAATTTATGAATATCCTAATATTGAATATCCTGCAGGGAAATAACGGCACCTTCAGGATGTTCTTGGAGGGTGACGGAGGCATGTTTGACGTCACTCCTCCTGAAGGAGTCAACTTTGCTTCCTTCCTCATACGCGTCAAAAACCCGGCACTGCTCGATTATGAAAAAGTCAAAGGTAAGACGACAACCACACACATTTTATGTCAATAAGAGTTGATATAGTATGAGCCAGTAACTGTATAATGATGGTGGTATTCCCTTGCCAGTGGTGAACTTCACCGTGGTGGCGCGGGAGACGGTGGCTGACAGACCCAAGTCCTCCTCCGCCCTGGTCACTGTCCACATTCGAGACACCAACGACAATTTCCCAGTCTTCAAGGAGGACCAGTACCAGGTGAGCCACCCGACAAGTCCTTGCATATACTACATATAAACTACAAACAGAATGTTATACACATGACGAAGAGCTTATTTTTAATATTTTAAATTTGACATTGCGAGCATTTACCATTGGCGAGGTGTTTTGATACATAATTAAGGAGTACTGAGGGTGGGTGTCCTCCCTTGTAGGTGTTGATTCCGGAAGATGCGGCGGTGGGGGCCACCCTGGTCTGGGTCCAGGCCGCTGACCCCGACAGTGGCACCTTCGGCACTAGCGGCATCAGGTACACCGACCTCAGGGGCGCCCTTGCCGACAAGTGAGTAATCCTGGTATGGTGATGAGTATTTGGTAGCCATGTTTTGGTGATAGTGAGTAAGAGTACCATGCTTCAGTGATGATGAATAAGGTTACCTTGCAATGATTTCGGGGCTTAGCGTCCCTGCGGCCCGGTCCTCGACTAGGTCTCCTGGTCGAGGTTACTGTGTTTTGGTGATGGTGAGTAAGCTAGCTACCTGATTTAGTGATGATGAACAAAGTTACCATATTTTAGCAATAAGATTAGCACATTGTAGTAATGGGTAAAGTTACCATACTTTAGTAGTGAGTGATATTATATTACTGGGAAATGATAACGATATTGAAGCCTTACAAAGAGATCTATATGAACTCCACAAATGGTCGGAAGACTGGCAAATGCTTTTTAATATTGACAAATGCAAGACCTTGCATGTGGGGCATGGTAACCCACGCCACAACTACCAAATTAATAACATTACATTACAGCAGATTGATGAAGAAAAGGACCTTGGAGACAACATCAACCACTCACTGAAAGTTGCACATCACATAGGAGCAACAGTTCAGACAAGCTAACCAAATCCTTGGCATAAGTGGTGGAAGCGTGTTGAATGGTTCGAGCCTCTGATGTTGATAGTTTTCTTGTAACGTATCGAAAAGTGAAAGATAGTAAGAGAGAAATAATGAAGTAATGAGTGAGGGATTGGGGTGAGGGAGGGAGATGGAAGGAGTAAGGGAAGGAGTCTGGGAGGAGCGAGGAGTGGTCAGGTGAAAGGCAAAGTTTGAAACGAGGCGGAGAGGAGAGAGAGTAGGAAGTAATGGTTGAAGGTAGATAGGTAGAAGTAGAAGAGTAGATATAGAAAGGTAGATAAGTGGAGGTAGAAAGGGCTGCCACCATCCATTCTAGTTCATTACATACATGACAAGGAATGGAACTTGTCTGTACTCTAAGCTGTTATCAAATGTTACTTTAACATGCATTTTCTGTATCTAAGCGCACCCATACTCATAAAATTAGTAAACTCAGAGGCTCTCTCGCTTCAACTCAGTGCTCTTGGGAGCAAAATTAAAGACAATTTAAACAATAAATTCATTAATTATATTAACATAATGAGTATCATAATTTAAGCAATAGAACTTAAGGTTTACTATATCAGGATTACTATGCAATGTGAGCCATTACACAAGACATTGAGGACATTACAGCTGTCTGCCTCTGATAATCACAAACACTTAACGGTTGGAAAACACGAACTAAGTCACCTTAACGTTCACTCACCAAAGACTGAGGCTTCAGTAGAATAGAAGAAGGTGAGGGGGGGGGAGGTCTACAGTTGACAAGCAGAGTCCCCCCCCCGTCCGGCCGACAGCCTGCCTCGGCTGCTGTCTGCTGATGTTCTCCTATGCTATGTTTTGCTATGCTCTGCTATGCTCTCGAGCCTTATGTCTGTCCTCCTTTACCCAACACTCGCTTCATTACTTTGATGTTAATCTACTTGATTTAAACTCGGAGCTACTTTGACCAATAGGAAGGGTCCTAAAATGCTGCATTGTGGCACTTGTTGTTAATGAAAGAAGTTATGGTTATTGATTACATATATTGATGTCTGTTGTCGAGATGCCGAGTGAAGTTTAGTAGACCGCTATTGTGATTTATGGTACAGTATTAGACTTTTCTCGGGTCAT
>WNGS01164858.1:10108253-10118801 GCA_020271785.1 Procambarus virginalis | reverse complement strand
ATGTACAGTTCCCCTGGGTATTTATTGTGCGAAAGTGGTAGCTAACTCCTCCCACAAGTAGGTCGCCCAGGCTGGAAAAGTTAAGCACGAACTCATTTTTGTTAAGGGGGTTCTATAAATTTGGTCAGGTATATTAATAATGGCATCAATGGTATTCTTTTGGTATCTGAAGGCAAACTGTCTGGAACTTAGTATGTTGAATTTTACTGAAAGAGGAGCTGTTTGTATATAATATTTTCAAGTATTTTTATATTATTCGTGGGTATGATATTGGTCTGTAATTGTTTGATAGCTGTTTCACCCCCATTGTACTTTGGAGTTAATCTAGACTTTTTTTTTTTAGTATATCTGGTGAGATTTGTGACTTGATTTGTTGAAGAGCTAAGCTGTGATTGATGCAAGTACATGAGGATCATTTTTTTATATTATGGTTGGTATGTTAATAGTGTTACCAACTTTGGTTTTGATTGAGTGTATTATAGATACTGTATAATGCTTGGGGGCTTTTTTGGCAAAAGGAGTAGAGCTAGGAGTAGCTACTGGTGAGATATGATAACAATCATCTTGGTCTCAGGAATATTTCTAGTGAATGAAGGATGAACTTTGTGAGAAATGTTTTGAATGTAATAAGTGGCAAGTCATTTGCTTGGTCGGTATAATTGATGCATAATGCTGTATTAGGAGATTGTTGCAGGATAGATGCACTTTTGGTCATTTGTTTTGAGGACAATCACACAAAACAGTTCAATGTTTATTCAAAAGAATGTGTGTACAAAGTACATGGGAGTAAAGTACAAATTCTAGGGGGACAGGAGTTCAAAAATCTATGAAGTCACTTTTACGTAAAGCGTTTCGGGCAAAAACATGAAATAAAAAAAGACAAAAAAAAATTAACAAGGGTGTAATTGGATAAGCCACTTAATACTAAAGAAGAAATGAGCAAACAAAGTGAGAACATTCATGGAAAATAACAAATGGATGCAAAAAATGTGACACTTAAGGATGACTGGCAAGACTAGTGTATTACACTATGGAGTCAGTAGTTGTAGCAATAGTACAAATTTACATTAATGACAGAATAGAAATACAGGTTGTAGTTTAGAAAAGCAACTGGACTCACTCATAATATTTTGTTTGGAACACAACAGAACATAGAGTAATATAGTAATTTATGGTTAATGGGACCAACACTAAAAATGAACCAGGTACATAAAGAACATGAGTAAACACTTTAACAAAGAAATGCAAGAAATTGGATGACAATAAGTGCAGAAAGTACATAAGAAGAAAAAAAGAAGAAAGAAGAAAAAAGAAAAGAAAAAAGCAACTCAAAAATAACTTGTTACAAGGGAAAAATGTGAGTGAAACTAGTTACATGGAATTGAATATAGGATAATAATTACATGATGTTAAATAAATATTATTCTCTCCTTAAACTGGTTGGGTGAAGTACAGCTTTTAGTACCAATATCTTAATATTGCTTCTTGGCCATCTATACAGTCCTTTTCTAATATGGCAAAAATCTGCAAGTGACAAGTTTAGCCACTAAAACATTGGAAATGTTGTACCCAGCCAAATGTTTGTGCAGATTGTCACCAAACTTTCATTACTAACCAAAAGTAGACCTAACAATGTGATAAGCAACATCATGTCTTGGAGCGCATCTGGGAACACTCAGCGCATAGATTCAAACCCTCATCAAGGCTCCTGTGGATTTGTTCTTTGGAATATCATGTTCATGGATTGGAAATCATATGATGGAATCACATGCACTCACCTAATTGTACTCACCTAATTGTGCTTGCGGGGGTTGAGCTTTGGCTCTTTGGTCCCGCCTCTCAACTGTCAATCAACTGGTGTACAGTTTCCTGAGCCTACTGGGCTCTATCATATCTACATTTGAAACTGTGTATGGAGTCAGCCTCCACCACATCACTGCCTAGTGCATTCCATTTACTAACTACTCTGACACTGAAAAAGTTCTTTCTAATGTCTCTGTGGCTCATTTGGGTACTCAGCTTCCACCTGTGTCCCCTTGTTCGCGCCCCTCCAGTGTTGAATAGTTCATCCTTGTTTACCCAGTCAATTCCCCTGAGGATTTTGTAGGTTGTGATCATGTCCCCCCTTACTCTTCTGTCTTCCAGTGTCGTAAGTTGCATTTCCCGCAGCCTTTCCTCATAACTCATGCCTCTTAGTTCTGGGACTAGTCTAGTAGCATACCTTTGGACTTTTTCCAGCTTCGTCTTGTGCTTGACAAGGTACGGGCTCCATGCTGGGGCTGCATACTCCAGGATTGGTCTTACATATGTGGTGTACAAGATTCTGAATGATTCCTTACACAGGTTCCTGAACGCTGTTCTGATGTTAGCCAGCCTCGCATATGCCGCAGACGTTATTCTCTTTATGTGGGCTTCAGGAGACAGGTTTGGTGTGATATCAACTCCTAGATCTTTCTCTCTGTCTGTTTCATTAAGTACTTCATCCCCTATTCTGTATCCTGTGTCTGGTCTTCTGTATCCACTGCCTAGTTTCATTACTTTGCATTTACTTGGGTTGAACTTCAACAGCCATTTGTTGGACCATTCA
This sequence comes from Procambarus virginalis, assembly GCA_020271785.1. Classification (NCBI taxonomy): domain Eukaryota; kingdom Metazoa; phylum Arthropoda; class Malacostraca; order Decapoda; family Cambaridae; genus Procambarus; species Procambarus virginalis. The sequence goes on along the minus strand of WNGS01164858.1, from coordinate 10,116,214 downwards.
CTCAGTCTATCTAGGTCATCTTGTAGCCTCCTACTATCATCCTCTGTTTCAATCCTCCTCATAATTTTTGCATCGTCGGCAAACATTGAGAGGAACGAATCTATACCCTCTGGGAGATCATTTACATATACCAGAAACAGTATAGGTCCAAGGACTGACCCCTGCGGGACTCCACTTGTAACGTCTCGCCAATCTGAGACCTCACCCCTCACACAGACTCGTTGTCTCCTGTTGCTTAGGTACTCCTCTATCCACCGGAGTACCTTCCCTTTCACTCCAGCCTGCATCTCCAACTTTCGCACTAGCCTCTTGTGTGGCACTGTATCAAAGGCTTTTTGACAATCTAAAAATATGCAGTCTGCCCACCCTTCTCTTTCTTGCCTTATTTTTGTTGCCTGGTCGTAGAATTCAAGTAACATGTGATTTCCATCATGTGATCACATGGTGGAAATCATGTGATATCTCGGTGTGTCATGTCTTTTGTTATTAGGTTAGTTTGTTCGAAAAATTTGCCTGAACCAGACGCTGGAGTGGATAGTCATTCAGTAGAATGACGGTTGCAGAAGAAAGTTTTAGTTTTATGAATGCCATAAATTAAAGTTTCACTTTTTAAATATAAATTAAATTGCGGTCCAACACATTAATTATTATTGTATGCAACAGTGAGTTAGTCCATCAGATTCCTCAATTATTGTTACATTTGCAATGTTTACCAACAGATTGGAGATGAACCACGAGACAGGTGTGATTACTCTGAAAGAGCCCGGGGCACTAGACCGAGAGAGTGTGGCTGAACATTATCTCACTGTGGAGGCCAGGGATGACCTCGGCAGAGGCAACAGGTGAGCGCACATTATAACAAATTGTGAATTCGTATCTCCCTTTTGAATATCTGCTGCTCGTTTATTGTATTGTATAGGCTATGTACATTTGCATTTGCATCTACCAAGCTCTGAAAATAATTTAAGATTACAGAATTTTGGGATTTATGGTAAGGTAGTTTTATATATTTACTGTAAATATATAGCTCTTGAAATAGAGCATTCTCTGTAACTAGCTGACATTGTAATTATAAGGTGTGAAGGATAGATGAAATTGTTAATGTAATAATCTCTGTTGAGGTCTGATAAAGATCTATTGTGTCCTCTGTAATTATTTTTGCGCTACCGGTCACAGGACGAGTATAGGGTGCACAATAAAGTAGCCGCCTCCGGTGGCAACAATCAAAATCAAAATAGTTTTATAGAACTGTGTACATATATACTGAATATAAAGTATATATTGTTCATTTTATATATTAGAGTATAGTACATATAGAATATTTGACTGGTCAATTTTTACAAGTCCTGGGTTGGAAGGAGTAATGTTTTGTGGTGGTTTACAGGAACACAGTGGTAGTGAAGGTGGTGGTAGAAGATGTGAACGACCATCCACCAGTGTTCTTCCAGCGGCGGTATGAGGCTCGTCTGTTGGAGAACTCGGCTACTTTCCCTGAGCCCTTTNAGGTTATCTACCGTCTGGAGGCGGACTCTGAAAGCGACGCAGAGAAGTTCACTGTGAACACCGTAGACGGAAAGGGCGTGTTGAGGCTGGTCGGTGACTGGACTACGAGAGGAAGTCTCTGTACCAGCTCAGAGTAAGTCGTTACAGCTTCTTACGGGGATGCTGTCGTAAAAGTTGAGACGAAGCCAGGACCAGGGCAGAGAGCTGAGTGAGGTCGGGGGTAGAGAGCTGGGATGCGGGTGAGAGCAGTAGAGTATGGCGCTCTGAATGCAGGCGGAGCCCAGAAGCTGAGTCCGAAACTGTGGGACGAGAGCATGGAAGCTCGATAAGGCCGGAGTCTGGCTGTCTGCTGTGTGTGGAGGCTGAAGCGTCTTGTGAGGGTAGGAACTGGACACGTGGAGTGTTACATTGTTGTTGGTGAATGTTGAAGACGTGAGGTATATCTCTCAAGCTTCTGTACTGAACCGCTCTTGAAGTTAAAACTGATGATGATTCTGTTGTTGTTTTTAGATTCAACTTCTCGGAACAAAGGTCCAAGTAGCACGGGCTATGGTGAGCCCGTAGTAGACTTATCTGGCACAGGAGCGGGGCTGTAACTACCAGATGATTGATTGATTGATGAAGATTAAGCCACCAAGAAGTGGCACGGGCATGAATAGCCCGTAAGTGGTGGCCCTTTGGAGCCATTTCCAATATCATTAGCTGATACTAGAGATCTGTGGAGGTGCGACTGCACTCTACGGAGTGGTCGCGACCTCTGGCCAGATGATTCGTTGTTGTTATAGATTAAGCTGCTCGGAACAAGTTCAAAGTAGCACGGGCTATGGTGAGCCCGTAGTGGACTTACCTGGCACAGGAGTGGTGCCGTCTGGCCAAAAAAGCCAGATGATTCGCTATCGACTGCTTATATTCTTTGCACACCTCACCAGACCATCCTCTAGAAGGTTTGGGAAGCGGTATTAATTGTATATTTGGGAAGAGATATTAATTGTAATTAGTAGACTAAGAAGAATTAACCGACCCATCTCGTCTGCACATAAGCTAATGAAAATATGGAGCAAGTATATTAGGACATAATATACTTGCTACAAAGCCATTCATATTGTACTCCACGTATTAAGCATTTGGAGATATAATATGGGAAGGTCAGTTGGAAACTCGGATATTATGTTGTTCTTGAGGGTAGATTTGACGGAGAGAACTTGTTATCAAAGGTCAGTTGTTGTGTGTCAGGTGACTAGTGACCTCACATAAGCCAGAGTCTGCTCCTCCTCCTCACCACCTGACCTTCCTCGGTTGACCTATTGCATCCTTCTTTCTCTTTGATCTTCTTTACATTTGGACCTGGATTCACTTAAGCGTCATGTATTTCGTCTTAAGTGATTGTATCACGTATGTTATTAGGAAGCCTGTAGGTGTTCTGCGCAGGATTCACGAAATCATTCATGTGGAGTGTTTAGGGTTTTGGTAATACTAGTATGACCTGCACCCTTGTACTTGTTGGACGGTCCTTGCTAGTTTGTGGAATCAATCTTTTTGCACTGAAAATGTTGTATTGTAAATTTTATTGTAGTGCAGAACGACCTGTTCTTTATTCATGGCCAAGTTTTCCTAGTTCTTTGTACTTCACAGTGCCAGAGTTTACCATGTTTGTACTTCGATACCAGTGTTTACCTAGTTGTTTGCACTTCACCATGAGAATTTACGTAGTTCATACTTCATAAGTTTACCTCCCTTGACATATTCTCGTAGGCATGGTATCCCCTTATCTGTTATTGTCTAAAACATTCTATCATTCCTACTCGTTCTTAAAGACAAACCCAAATGACGAAGTTTTCCTCCATGCTCTAGTACTATCATGCCCAATTATTCACACCTGCCCAAGTATTAACACATGCCCAGGTACTCTCCGTGAGCCAGTACTCGCCCATGCCCCTCTCTCTCGCTAAGCACGCGTCTCCATTCCCCATGGTACAGGTGTTGGCGGTTGACCGTGCCATCAGCGGGCGGGTGAACACGGGCACGGCAGCCCTGGTGGTGCGGGTGAAGGACGTGGAGGACCAGCCCCCACAGTTCATCCAGGCGCCGCCCGTCACCCGCATCCCCGAGGACATCTCCGTCAACTCCGGCGTCCTCGAGGGTCAGTACCTGATGCCACGCCGGCTTGTCATCTCGGCTTCTTGTTGACGATTATATGTGAATATTGTTGTTGTTTTTAGATTTAGCTACTCGGAACCAAATATTCATGTAGTACGGGCTATGGTGAGCCCGTAAAACCCTGTGTTTACAGCTCTGCAGTGTCTATATACACCTGTATACACCTGTGTAATGTGTTTATGTACACCTATGTAATGTTTCCCCTGGTGCACTTGTCTCACTAGTTCAGGTGAAGTGGAGGGTATTATTTAGCCACCAACACCTGCACCTGACTGGACGATGTTTTGCAGGTGCCTTTATCTACCACATCTGTCTGGACAGGCCACGTGTAGCGGGTGCCTCCACTTCCTCCAGTGTACCTGTGCAGATTTTCTTAGTTTGAATTTTACTATTTTATAAATCGGGTGTAACAAATATTTTCATGTAGCAGCTACTTATTTATTTCCTTTGATCAGGGTCCCTAAATGCTCATCTTGGTACGCAGGACATTTGTCGTAACCTTTGCCCCTGTTTAATTAGACTAGGGTCAGCAAGTGTGTGTCGACTCCTTGTGAACGCTCTAGGTATAGGTATAGTAACATTGAAGGACTTAAAGGGACTGCAAAGTAAGACATGCTCAACTCTCCCTCATAGAAGGAAAACAAGAAGTAAAGGACATAGGGAAAAAGGATATCAGACGACCTGACATTTAGTGAGCATAACCAAGTAAATTTAACATCAGCCAAGAAAATAATCGGGTGGATTATGAGAACCTTCAGTTCTTGGGATTCCACCACAATGTTCTTACTATTTAAATCACTTGTGCTTTTCCGCTCCGAGTATTGCCCGTACTCGCTTTCCCTTTCAGAGCAGGAGAAATCTCTGAAATGGAGGGAGACGAAAGAGGCGTCAAATATATATACATGGAAGATAGTGGAAGACCAAGTCCCAAATTTGCACATTAAAATAACAACATAATGGAACGAAAGATATGGGAGGAATTGCAGAATAGGGCCAGTGAGGAGTAGAGGTGCCATAGGCACAAACAACACTGTATGAACATCAGGGATCCACGGCTGCTCAGTATCCTCCCAGCACGCATAATAAATATTTCTGGAACAAAAGTGGATTTCTTCAAGAAAGAAGTTGTTTCCGGCAAGTGCCGAACCAACCTGTTTGTAGTGGTATGTGCACCTGCAGGCCGCTCCAAGCAATTGCCTGTTGAAGAGGCAGTACTCTTCCTTGTGGTAATTCTGGGGAGTCAAGGACCCCGCGGCCTGGTTGACGGTCAACCAGGCTGTTGGACGCGGCTGCTAGCAGGCAGACACAATAACGTTCCTGAAAATTAGACACTCGATCCACAGAACTGATAATAAAGAATTTGACGTTTTGATCCATCCTGTACCATTATAATGTCGTATTGGACCAAGTTATAACAAGTCAAGCCTATTTTGTAAACGTAAGCAGTGATAAAGAGCGCAAAAGCTCGGCCGGGCTTGGCTAGTAGAAAAGCTCCGAGAACCCACTTCAGGTGTGATCCAGGTATGGTACAAGCTCGGCTTCCTCAGTAGTCTGTTGGGTAAGATGTAGCTGTGTAAGAGTGCAGTAGGGTCGGGAAATTGGTATACACTGTGGGTGTAGAATTAGACACTCTTCTTCACCACTTTCGTTTCTAAAATAGGATACCTCTTTCCGCGACACGTTCATGAAATTGGGTATTTTTAGAGAGCACTTACTTCATGGGAGTGGTCGCTTAAGTGCAACACTTACTTCACAGTAGGTGCGGCGAGCATTAGAATAGTAGTGGCAGGTGTATTGAGTGTGTTGGTGTGCCCACAGTGAAAGCGGTGGACGGAGACCGGGGCGTGAACAACCACATCACCTACTCTATCCTGGAGGGCGATAAGGGCCTCTTTCAGCTGGACCAAAACTCCGGCGTCTTGTACGTGAAGAAGCCGCTGGACCGCGAGAGTCCTCTCTCTAACAACGGCGCCTTTATTATCAAGATCCAGGTGAGATGTCGCTAGTGTAACGTATATTTGAGTCGAGCACTGACTAAATATGCTAAATTGCATCATATAAAGGTTTTGACTGATAGTACGTGAAGTTACTATCATATTACAGACATTCGTGTTCTGTAATATGAGAGTTAGCAATCCATTTTCTTGGGGTCATTAGAATAAGTTGCTTAATCTAGAATATTTCTCGGTTGGGTTAGGCCCAAGAGGAGAGCGGGGTAGTGGACCCGCCGCCCACCATGACGACGGAGGTGACGGTGCTGCTGGAGGATGTGAACGACGAGACGCCCACCTTCAAGGCTGCTCACTACGTGGCCGAGATCGCCGAGGGCTCCCAGTTCAACAGTCCTGTCAACCTCATCGGTGAAGCCATCCCCGAGGTGTACGACCACGACCAGGTACCACGCCTCGCCTCTGTCGTAGCGTTTGAGTGTCAAACATCATTAATTGGGTGTCAAGCCTAGTGATAAGTTGTCAAATCGCACTGTAAGGTATCAGATCGTACCGTGTCAGGAATGATGAATCTCAGTGGTGGGAAATTCGGACACCATAAAGGGTTTGTTAAACTTACAAGTTTCAAGATGTAATAATGTAAATCTTACAAATTTATAGTTCATGGAAACAAGAACATGCAGTTCGCATGGTGAGGTTTGGCAAGGTTTCTTGATCAAATTATTATATTATATGTTCAAATTAAGCTTTAAGCAGTGAGGCGTTGTGTAGGTAGTGTTCACTGTAGCATCTGCTTGAGAGTGCGATTAATGGTCACGTCATGTCTATTACTTGAATGGGATTCATAATAATGTCTATGTTCACTTGACAATTGGCTTGTGATCCTAATGTGACTTCGATTTTTCAAGGGACATATTTTTGTATGGGATATGGACCAGGTGAGTCTCTTCATAATGGTTGTTTTAGAAGTATTTGTTGGTGTTCGTGTGGGAGGAAATATCTAAGCCAACCTTACACCAAACACACGCTGGCGACCGTTGGTGTCTGCTTCATACTGCTTGTGGTATTGACAATATATATCTCTTATTTTGCTTTTTCCAGTTAATGTTTATATTTACTTCCAAATGACTTTATTATAAGTGGTACCACACAGATGGGACAGTGTTGACCTTGCAGGACGGGGCCTCCATGAGAGCCGGCACACCTCTGCTTCTTGTATCACTTCTAGCATAGGTCGTGTGCTTCTTGTCTTGTGGCGCGCGTGTATGTACCTGCAGAATGGAGCTATTAGCTCTTGGAACCCGCCTTTCTAACCAGTTTATTTTTCCTCTATTATGTCTACTACATATATTTATCTCTAACACACTCACACACATCCCCAGGAAGCAGCCCGTATCACCTCCTATTACATCGTATATTTTTTCTAACGTTATCATGGGAGTTATCGTAGAGCCGGTCGGCCGAGCGGACAGCACGCTGGACTTGTGATCCTGTGGTCCCGGGTTCAATCCCGGACGCCGGCGAGAAACAATGGGCAGAGTTTCTTTCACCCTATGCCCCTGTTACCTAGCAGTAAAATAGGTACCTGGGTGTTAGTCAGCTGTCACGAGCTGCTTCCTGCGGGTGGAGGCCTGGTCGAGGACCGGGCCGCGGGGACACAAAGCCCCGAAATCGTCTCAAGATAACCTCAAGAAGAATTATGCATAGGTCTTGCATGCCTCTTACACTTCGGCTCGTTAAGTCCGCGAATTTGATCGCTAAATATTTTCTCAAAGGCTGTGATTTACTGCTGTACACATCGATATATCATGAAGTTAAATAATGATTGTCTTGCCAATGGACTTTACAATGAGGAAAGCCTCATGGGTGAAAAGTTTTGTTTTGTTTGACATTCCCGTGTAAGCGCTTACCCGTCATTGTTGTGTAATGGCAAATCCCAGTGAATCTTGACCTTAATTTGTATTTCATCTACTGACGGCAAACAAAATGCTCAGTCAGAGTAGTTAAGGTCATTAGGCATCCTCAGAGCTAAAATGTCGCTGGTTCACCGTTCGTTATCAAGGAGGATGTACTGAATTCCTGACGTGTCAGGAATTCACTGACACATTGTTCATGTGTCAGTGACAAGTTGGTCTGCATGACCATATTGGCCAGTGGTAGGGAGAGACCACTTTCACATAAATTATGTACGACAATTACGACCCATCACTTCATGTGTGTGTCACCAGCACGGTCAGAGACGTGTGTGTGTTATTGAATGACCGAAGAGCACTCTTAAGATCTGCACATTATTGCACTGCCTTCATTCACCTTTAGATAATATCTAGCGAGACAATTCCTATTAGTTCAGTT
>WNGS01164858.1:10096371-10107253 GCA_020271785.1 Procambarus virginalis | reverse complement strand
TCTGGTCTTCTGTATCCACTGCCTAGTTTCATTACTTGACATTAACTTGGCTTGAACTTCAACAGCCATTTGTTGGACCATTCACTCAGTCTATCTAGGTCAGCTTGTAGCCTCCTACGATCATCCTCTGTTCAATCCTCCTCATAATTTTGCATCGTCGGCAAACAAAGAGAGGAACGAATCTATACCCTGGGAGATCATTACATATACCAGAAACAGTATAGGTCCAAGGACTGACCCTGCGGGGACTCCACTTGTAACGTCTCGCCAATCTGAGACCTCACCCTCACACAGACTCGTTGTCTCCTGTTGCTTTAGGTACTCCTCTATCCACCGGAGTACCTTCCCTTTCACTCCAGCCTGCATCTCCAACTTTCGCACTAGCCTCTTGTGTGGCACTGTATCAAAGGCTTTTTGACATCTAAAATATATGCAGTCTGCCCACCCTTCTCTTCTTGCCTTATTTTTGTTGCCTGGTCGTAGAATCAAGTAACATGTGATTTCCATCATGTGATCACATGGTGGAAATCATGTGATATCTCTGTGTGTCATGTCTTTTGTTATTAGGTTAGTTTGTTCGAAAAATTTGCCTGAACCAGACGCTGGAGTGGATAGTCATTCAGTAGAATGACGGTTGCAGAAGAAAGTTTTAGTTTTATGAATGCCATAAATTAAAGTTTCACTTTTTAAATATAAATTAAATTGCGGTCCAACACATTAATTATTATTGTATGCAACAGTGGAGTTAGTCCATCAGATTCCTCAATTATTGTTACATTTGCAATGTTTACCAACAGATTGGAGATGAACCACGAGACAGGTGTGATTACTCTGAAAGAGCCCGGGGCACTAGACCGAGAGAGTTGTGGCTGAACATTATCTCACTGTGGAGGCCAGGGATGACCTCGGCAGAGGCAACAGGTGAGCGCACATTATAACAAATTGTGAATTCGTATCTCCCTTTTGAATATCTGCTGCTCGTTTATTGTATTGTATAGGCTATGTACATTTGCATTTGCATCTACCAAGCTCTGAAAATAATTTAAGATTACAGAATTTTGGGATTTAGTGGTAAGGTAGTTTTATATATTACTGTAAATATATAGCCTCTTGAAATAGAGCATTCTCTGTAACTAGCTGACATTGTAATTATAAGGTGTGAAGGATAGATGAAATTGTTAATGAAATAATCTCTGTTGAGGTCTGATAAAGATCTATTGTGTCCTCTGTAATTATTTTTGCGCTACCGGTCACAGGACGAGTATAGGTGTGCACAATAAAGTAGCCGCCTCCGGTGGCAACAATCAAAATCAAAATAGTTTTATAGAACTGTGTACATATATACTGAATATAAAGTATATATTGTTCATTTTATATATTAGAGTATAAGTACATATAGATATTTGACTGGTCAATTTTTACAAGTCCTGGGTTGGAAGGAGTAATGTTTCTGTGGTGGTTTACAGGAACACAGTGGTAGTGAAGGTGGTGGTAGAAGATGTGAACGACCATCCACCCCAGTGTTCTTCCAGCGGCGGTATGAGGCTCGTCTGATTGGAGAACTCGGCTACTTTCCCTGATCCCTTTGTTATCACAGCCAGGGACGACGATCTTAATGGTAGGTCTCCACAGGTTTTTGTTTAAATGGCACTTAGTGCCCTTTCTAATGCTTAATTGTTTGTACTGCGTACAAATAATTAATAAAATGAATTACAAAATTATTGTAATTAATAAAATTAAGCATACAAAAATTATAAGTACTGTGAGCCATATTGATTGCAAAAGTCGTGTAATAATATCAAGATGATTCTAAATTGTGGATACAGCATTTTTAAATCAGTCAACACCCCTAATAACGTTATTAATATTTTTTGCTTTTTGTTTTATACAGTATATCTTCAGACAGTACTGTTGACATCCTCATTTGTCATTTTATTGATCATATCCACATACTGTGTTCAGGTACTATGAACCACGAGGTGCGGTATACTATCCTGAGCGGCGACCCCCAGAGCAACTTTACAATTCACCCTCTGACGGGAGAGATCAAGCCCTCAGCACCACTTGACTTTGAGGCCATCGACCAAGAGGGAGATATTCGATATTTTAACCTCACTGTCAAGGTAAAGTTTTATAGGTGCATGTTGGCATGGAAATCTTCAGAATCGTGTATAATATTAGGGGACAATGAATCTTGAAACTTTGAAGAGTGTATAGTCCTCTTAAGTTCTCTATATGGTGTTGAAATGCTGTGCATCTGCTATCTTCGATTGCCTAATACTTTATAATCTTAATTAGTTAAAGAAAATGACAAATTTTTCTGATCACCTTATGAATCACTGGGCCATTTATTCGTACCAAGTAGGTTGGTTTCATGTTTGTTGCGATGGGAAGCCTGTACTTAGACTTATCGAGAATCCTCTAGGTTAACTACTGACATTTCTCAGGATGCAATCCCACAACAATTTATTACTAGGTGAACAGAGACATCAGGGGAAAGGAGAAGGAAACTTGCCAACCCCATTCTCTGTCTCGGCTCAGGAATCAAACCCATGACCCTCTGAGCCAATGACATAGACCACTGCATTCTAGTAATACAGAATAAGCCACAGTAAAAAATCTTCAGGTCATTTGCATACAGTAGTCTTGAGTGGTTAATAAGAGAGAAGAATTTGCAGTTGTTTAAATCATTTTTTTCCCTTTTAAACTTAGTGGTCATGATGAAACCAAGTTGAAAATTGTTTAATCAGTTCTGTTCAATAAATTTCTTCATTAAACTCTTAATAAAGTCACTTGTTCTAGGAAAACTGCATTGTTATTGCATTAACACTATCTATATTTTGTCACTCTGCTCCAGATTAGTTTGTTAATTTTCTTGCCAGTGGCCTCCTGAGTCAGTATTTGAATATCAACAAAACAGGGTATAGAAATCTGTTTTTAGTGAATAGTATTCAGAACCTCTGAACATATTTACACAGAGTTTGATGGACATGGCTATAAATTATGACAATTTAATTTTTTTAAAGGAAATGATTTATAATTATTTTTATTAAGTATTAATTATGCAAAGGAAAATATTGCTCACTTAAAGTGATTGCCATAACCAGCCAGTTGTGAATATTTTATCTCATGGCTTGATCCATATAGTACATGTATTTAAAATATACAGTACAGGGATATTGCACACCATATCAAATGCCAATATACATTTTAAAACTTTCATCCAGTGCTATATGTGCTTTGTTTTCATTGTACAAGGTATATTATGTCTCTAAAAGTACCCTTCAACATCAAATTTTGAAAATCTCTCAATATAATCCAGTAAATGTCTACAAATATAGTTTTTCTTTACCTTTTCCATTTTGTTGCTCTTTAAGGTAAGATTAACATTGGATGTGATGTGAAGAGTCAGGGCAGGGCAAGAATCTATATTGATACCATAGGATCACTTTCAATGACCCCTTTCAGATCACACTGGTTTTAAGGAGCACTGCAAATCATTCACTAAAGCACAAGGTGTCAAGTAGAAAAAAAAACTTTATAGCACCCTAACCCCTTCCAAGTGCTGCTATAAATTAACTGAAAAAAAACCTAGTATCATTCTACTAATTGTTGTTTAACCCAATTTGCCACTACCCCATCTGTCACCAGATGGCAGCACTCCCGTCTAAGTGTCTTGCTTCCACCTTAAAACCTTGTTTTCACTGCTGAGGGCTGAAGGATAATTAACACTTATGTAATTCCCTAAGTGTAGTTACAGGATAAGCTATGTTCGTGGTGTCCCGTCTTCCCAGTGCTCTGTCATATAACGCTTTGAAACTACTGACGGTTTTGGCCTCTACCACCTTCTCACCTAACTTGTTCCAACCATCTACCACAAATATAATTATGGGTTTGACCCAGGGGACCATGAAGACCGCGACAGTTGACCCCACAGGCAGACCACGACTACTAAAAATGTGTGCATGGTTACAAGCGCATTGTGTGTTCCTTTTAGTGTTTACCTGCCTTTTGCTGTTACAGTGTACTTGACTTTACATTGGAATATCAGCCTTTGGCACCCAAGTTTCTTCTTTTATACATTATTTCAGTTCGTTTCCTAGTCCTACTCTCAGCAGTTCATTCTCTCATCCCAGTTTTGTGGTTAATATCTTTATACCAATCTTCATTTCTTTTTGCATCCTACTCTACAATTCATTCCTACATCCCATTCTAAACAGTTTCTTCCCTTGATCTCCAACTGGCAGTTCCTTCCATTGTCCTACTTTTGGCAGTTCTTTCCCTCATTTCACTTTTCAATTGATTCCCTCATCTCATAATCTGCAGTTTATTCCCTCATCTTGTGCTCTGCAGTTCCTTCTTTTGTCCTCGTTTAAAGAGCAATTTTTTTTATACTTGTGCAAATATTTGGAAGTGATATTTTTCTCTCCCTCCACATCATGTGCAGGGAGTCAAATAAAAAGTGACAAATTCCCAAAAGGAAGGCAAGATGAAGATTCCGAACCTTCCGGTGGCATTTGCTTCACATACATATAATTATGAAGTAATGGCTGGCAGGCTTACAAGGATACAGTATTTCAATGACATACAAGTGTATAATAAATTGATTATTGCAATATTAGATTTTAAGGGAAAGTTTGGTACATCTTAAATATTAAATGGCATTCCTTAGCCAAGAAGAAATGCAAGTTGTTGCATTAGGGAAGAGTTTGTTTTAATTAGATATATACAGGTAGACATTTATCGCATGTCGGTGGCTATGTATAAGAGTCAGGTTGCCTGCATAGTTTTGTATTGTGTGGCGAATGGGTCATTGTTGTCATTGTATTCCAAGGTGTGTTTGCAACCAAGTCTCAGTCTAGCCAGAATAACCTGTTCTTTCCTTATTAATCCCCAATATTCTTAATATCTATTGTTATTGGAATCAATAATGTCATAATGGTTTGTTGTTCTACTTTACAAAAGTGATTTTAGCTCTTGCCAGTGCTCTTCAGAGGTATCTCTAATGTTGATGCCTAGCAGAAGGAACATGCAAATTTCATTAATACCCGTATAAACAATTGAGTGAAATACTGAAGATACACACTGACTGGGTTTTCAGTAAACCAATAAGCACATTGAAGGTTGACAATCCAAAAGATTTCTCACAAGCCTGGCACCAACCTTCACTCACATCTCGGATGTCATTCTAACAACACTGAACTTTGAAGACTCAATAGACAACATACCAATGAATTCCACCCCAGGCCAAGACTCCTGGAATTATATGCTTATCAGAACTTTCACATAAACATTCTCAATTCCCCCTAAATATCTGGTCTCTGACTAGGTCTCCTGGTTGGTGATCTGATCAACCAGGCTGTTTGACTCAACTGGTTGCAGCCTCATGTACAAGTCACAGCCTGGTTGATGAGGTGTTTTTTTGAAGATATTTATTAAGTTCTCCTTTGAACATTGTGAGAGGTCAGCCAATTATGCCTTATGTGTAGAGGGAGCATGTTGAACAGTCTGGAGCCTTTGATGTTGATAGTTCTCTCTCAGCATGCTTATTGCACCTGTTCTTTTCAATGGGGCTATTTTGCACATCTTGCCATGCCTTCTGGTTTCATGTGGTGGTATTTCTGTGTGCAGATTTGGAACCAATCCTTCCAGTATTTTTTAAATGTAAGTTATTATGTATATCTCCTGCTTACGCTCTAGTGAATATGCGGTAGATTTTAAAATTTTAAGTAGTCCCAATTATTTTAGATGTTTTATTGAGTGAATTCTAGCAGTAAAAGATCTTTGCACGCTCTCTAGGTCAGCAGTTCTCTAGAATATTGCTGTTAGCGTGCAACAAAATTCTACTTTAAGAGAGTACTAATGTCTTAAAAAGTATCTTTTATTTTTCTCTGATCTGGCAACTCTTGTTAGAAAGATTCTTGTTATCCAACCTGTCATTTTTCTTGCTGTTGTGACAGCTACTTTGTGTTTAAAAGTAACCACTTTAAAAGTTTACTACTTTATCTTTAAAAGTAAGGTCTTCCAACATGGTTACTCCTAAATGTTATACATTGCTTTTTCTTTCAACAGTGTGGTTTGACCGCAATTTTTATATTCATGTGGCTTATATGGTTTCCATTTTGATATTTAGTTTTTTCCATAGCACACTAGCTGGAACTTATCCTCATTAAACATCATGTTATTTTCTGTGGCCCATTGAAAGACCTTGATTAACATCTGGTTTGCTGTGTCCTCTGTATTGTCTACTCATATGAAAATCCTAGCATCATCTGCAAAGGATGATACAGTGCTATAATTTATATTCTTTTCTTTGAGATTGAGCAAAAGTACCGGAGCAAGCACAGCACCCTGGGGGACTGAGCTTTTTATGGTGGATGATTTGGGTTTTACTTTGTTGGCTATTACACTCTGGGACTGGGTTCTGTTCATTATGAAGTTAAAGCTCCATGTCCCTGCTTTGCCAGTACAGTACTTTTGTTCACATTCTGTATGCAATAACACTATGGTCACATATGTCAAAAGCTTTCATGAAATCTGTGTATATTAGATCAAGAGTGTCTTTCTGCATTCTAACCATGGTTTAACCACAGAAATGGTAACCAGCTACTCAGACGAAGGACTTCCAGTTGATATAATAATTAATGATTCATTGTGTCGGGGGACAGGCAGCCAGAGTGTATTCATACATGTTAGGCTTATATTGAGGTCCCCCTCCCCCAAGGTCGAATTACTGACCCATCACCAGGATGCAACCCCACAACAAGCTGAATAACCCCCGAGTACATACTGCTAGGTAAACACGTCCATTAGGTGATAGGAAATGTGCCCAACCATTTCTGTCTCGCCTGGGATTCGCACCCAGAATTCTCGATTGTGAGTCAAGAACGAACCCGACTGTACTACCAGGACCCTTAAATAGTACTGGTATACATGGATTTTTGCTAAAGTCTTTGATAAAGTACCAGATGGAAGACTAGCAAGAAAATTACAGGCACATGGATAAAGAGAATACTAAAATAGATTAAACAGTGGTTAAAAACAAAGATAGCAGAGTGTCATGCTAAATGGGAATGAATCCGACTGGAAAAATGTAGTGAGTGAGATGTTGCAGGGGTCCATTTTGGGGCCAACCCCTTTTTGCCATGTACATCAGTGACAGATGAGAATAATACAAATCACATCATCAAATTTGCGAATGACACTAAGATCTATGGTAAAGTGGGAAAAGAAAATGATATTGAAATCTTACAGAGAGATCTACATGAAATCCACAAATGGTCAGAAGATTGGCAAATTCTTTTTAATATTGAAAAATGCAAGACTTTGCATGTGGGGCATAACAACTCATGCCACAACTACAAAATTAATAATATTACCCTGCAGCAGATTGATGAAGAAAAGGACCTTGGAGTCAAAATCCACCATACACTGAAAGTTGTACAACAGTTAGGAGCAGAAGTAAAAAGATCTAACTAAACCCAAGGAATAATCAAGCGTACCTTTGACTTAAAGTCAAAAGAAGGTAGCGATTCAATTGTATAAATCTCTGGTGCACCCCCACTTTGATTATTGTATCCAAGATGGAGACCTCATCTTCGAAAGAGCATCGGTGCTGTGGAGAAAGTTCAACACCAGGTAACAAGACTCATTCTAGAACTAAGTCAACTCTTGTACCAGGAACAGTTGAGGGCCACAGGGCTAACAATATTGCAAACCAGGCATGACAGTGCAGATCTCATTGAAATTGTTAAAATGCTGAACAATTTGGAGGATGTTGATAAAATTTCTTCAAAAGGTCAGATGTAACACAAACAAGGAGCAATGGTTTCAGCTCAACAAGCCACAATTCAGGATTGAAAACAGGAGATGCTTTTAAAATCATAGGGTTATAAACTACCGGGACCCTCCAGAAGAGGGTCTCAGTAGTACAGTCGGGTTCGTTCCTGACGCACAATAAAAAATTTCGGGTTCGAATCCTGGACAGGACAGAAATGGTTGGGCACATTTTCTTTCACCTACTTCCTCTGTTCACCTAGCAGTGAGTAGATACAGTACTCGGTTAGCTATTCAGCCTTGGGGGGGGGGCACCTCGATAAAAGTCAAACGTGTATGAATACACTCTGGCTTCATGTCTTCCGACACAATGAATTAAACCCATGGAACCATCTACCGAAGATGTAAATGCCAAAACTGTTAAATTTTAAAATTCAGTTGAAAAAAAATCAGGGCAAATGGGAGCTTACCTTTGACAAGCTGCCAGGTTCCTGTCCTCGTTGAGGCCACCGGAGTGTTAGTGGCCCTCGGGTAAATTTTAGCAGTTTAGCCTAGCCAAACCTAAATATATTATACTTGGCCTAATCCAACTTGAATCAGTCTTAAATCAAGCTTCATATGATGCATAAAGTATTACATACTGTTTTAAAAATTTGAAATGTATTTTTACCATAAGTACAGTACAACATTTTATTTTTTATATGACGTTTGGACAGGTTAGGATCTATTCACGTTGTAAGCTACTCCAGAAATGAGAGTTCATATATTTCTCTCCTATTTTTCTATGGTTTTGCTCACCCACTTAAAGTCATTAATTATATTACAATCCTGCCGATTAGCTGCTAGTATGTAAATATTTATTTATGCCGAGATTAACATTAGGATGCGGCTATGCTTGATGTGATACAGAAGTAGATAAGATATCAGATAACGCTCTTAGTCACGTGTCACTTTAGTCGTTTACGTAAATACCATGATTTATTGGTTGCCAGCCTGGATTTGTTGCAAATTACAGTATGAGCTAACACAGGGTCTTTCCACACAGAAAACCCTCCAATGTATTAAATTAAAACATAGATGAAAGATAATGTGTACTTTGAAAATGCTCAAAGGTCAGGTCCCTATGCTAAACACTAAAATAATGGTTTGGTAGTGTTAGATAGAAATACAAAACTATAATTCTTATCTGCAGTTATATTATACTTCATAGGCCCCATTACTGGGATAAAGACAAAAATATTTTGCAGAATATCCTAACAGATTTCTGTAGGCTGTGTTAGAACAAGTGGATTGTGAAGACTTTTGGGTTTTCAGGTCTGAAGCAACAATAGCCTTACTGTTTTGGCAGTCACAAGGGTGGCTTTGGCTTCAGGATGGATTGCGAGTGTTCAAAATAAGTCGGCTTCTTGTTAGCCTAAAAAGAGTATCTCCATAACCTTAATGAATTTTGGAAAAAAATATAAAAAGGCAGAGTATATAACCGAGTTAATAACAGGAATAATAGTGCACGATTTCAGAAGCTGTGGGGCTCGTTACTTATATTAAATACTGTAATGATAATGGCTAGTTACTTGTCTGTAGTTTGATTATTGTATCACTTGGAACTGTCATCCAGGCACTGTGTTTACCATTTTGTATCTGGGGAGCTGGAGTTAACTCAATCTAGTTGCTAGTGCATCTCAAACATCTGAGCTTACCTGACACCCACTAACACCAGTGGCCTCGTATAGAACAGGAAGCCGGCAGCTTGTCAAAGGTTCCCCCATTTGCCTTGATGAACTTTTCCAGCTGTTCCTTAAAAGTTAACAGAGCTTTGACATTTACGGCTTTGGCGGATAGGCAGTTCCATTGGTTAATAACCCTGTGGGTGAAAAGTATCTCTTGTTCTCAGTCCTCTGTCTGACAGTCGGGAGGCAGCAAGTGGGTGGTTATAGGGGATGAGGGAAATATGATGTTATGAATACAGATTACAGCCAAAGTATTATAGCTAGTTTTTTTATTTTTACTTTTTAAGACATTATATTAAGACAAAAACAGAAAAAAACAAAAATAATTCAGTCTAGCTAATACTGTCTTATATACATTCCTACTTTCTTACATACATTCTTGTAAAGCACAAGCATGCATAGTGTTTCCAGCAGGTTTTAATTTTTCCCCGGAATACGACCCGCCAAATTGTTTAACAACCAGCCACCCATTCACTGCTGGGTGAACAGAGGCTATAGTTAGGGATTGGCACCCAGTCAATCCTCCCCAGCCAGGATATGAACACAGGCCAAAGTGCTCGCGAAGCACTGTGTGAGTGTTTTACCACTGCCCCATGGGGCCTCAATAGGAATTTATTTCATTTATGCCAGCCCTGACCTGACCATGTTTGGCATTTAGCAAACATGGTAAGTGCCATGTTCGGTTCAGTTACAGTACAGTACTGTTTAAAACTGGATAAGGCTAACCCCAAGCGTCTGGCCTGCAATCTTGAAAAGACAAATTTTAATTTATATAGATGATAGTCCAGACTAATTCCAAAAGACAAATTTATTTACCTCTTTCTAAATCCATGATCATTCAGGCTGTGGTACCTACGTCAGAGAACCATGTGTATGACCTTGGAATTATACACCAGGAAATGGTTATCCCCTGAAGCATCTCTAGGTAGAGCAGGAAGATGACTTCTTGTCTGCATTTCCATCATATCTAAGGCAGGTTGTAAACATAAAAATATATATAAAGTAGAAGTTTGGGATACTGTGCCATATTTCTAAGAGATTATTACTCCTCGTCCTGATAATATTCCAGGAGAGTTGTCACTCTCCATCGTGTTATTTTTGCTGTCTTGCCCAATAATCAGAATCCAACTTAGTATTAAATATAATATTATTATGCATAAAGATAGTAAAGTAAATAAATGCATTCCACAATATAGACCTAAATTAGGTTCTCAACACAGATGTTAGGGTTAGAATTGGCGTCTACTCGATATTCGTATGTCAACTTACAACCAAAATTGGTGAGTGTCCGAAGATAGATAATATACAAATTTAGTCTCCATTAGATTCTACGTGCAATGTGCTCTCGAATGGTTAATTAGATTCAAGTTTAAACAAAT
>WNGS01164858.1:10040806-10095371 GCA_020271785.1 Procambarus virginalis | reverse complement strand
AAAGCTGTCCAGGAATTCAGCTGTGTGGTCAGTCTGGTTGATACCTGGTTGATGGGGTTCTGGGAGTTCTTCTACTCCCCAAGCCCGGCCCGAGGCCAGGCTTGACTTGTGAGAGTTTGGTCCACTAGGCTGTTGCTTGGAGCGGCCCGCAGGCCCACATACCCACCACAGCCCGGTTGGTCCGGCACTCCTTGGAGGAATAAATCTAGTTTCCTCTTGAAGATGTCCACGGTTGTTCCGGCAATATTTCTTATGCTTGCTGGGAGGACGTTGAACAACCGCGGACCTCTGATGTTTATACAGTGTTCTCTGATTGTGCCTATGGCACCTCTGCTCTTCACTGGTTCTATTCTGCATTTTCTTCCATATCGTTCACTCCAGTACGTCGTTATTTTACTGTGCAGATTTGGTACTTGGCCCTCCAGTATCTTCCAGGTGTATATTATTTGATATCTCTCTCGTCTTCTTTCTAGTGAGTACATTTGGAGAGCTTTGAGACGATCCCAATAATTTAGGTGCTTTACCTCGTCTATGCGTGCCGTATATGTTCTCTGTATTCCCTCTATTTCAGCAATCTCTCCTGCTCTGAAGGGGGAAGTGAGTACTGAGCAGTACTCAAGACGGGACAACACAAGTGACTTGAAGAGTACAACCATTGTGATGGGATCCCTGGATTTGAAAGTTCTCGTAATCCATCCTATCATTTTTCTGGCTGTCGCAATATTTGCTTGGTTATGCTCCTTAAACGTTAGGTCGTCAGACATTATTATTCCCAAATCCTTTACATGCTGTTTTCCTACTATGGGTACATTTGATTGTGTTTTGTACTCTGTATTATGTTTAAGGTCCTCATTTTTACCGTACCTGAGTACCTGGAATTTATCACTGTTAAACATCATGTTATTTTCTGATGCCCAGTCGAAAACTTTATTAATATCAGCTTGAAGTTTTTCAATGTCTTCAGCCGAGGTAATTTTCATACTGATTTTTGTGTCATCTGCAAAGGATGATACGAAGCTGTGACTTGTATTTTTGTCTATATCTGATATGAGAATAAGGAAAAGCAGCGGTGCAAGGACTGTACCCTGAGGTACAGAGCTTTTAACTGCACTTGGACTAGATTTTATATGGTTGACCGTTACTCGCTGAGTCCTGTTTGACAGAAAACTGAGTATCCAGCGTCCTACTTTACCGGTTATTCCCATTGACTTCATTTTGTGTGCTATCACGCCATGGTCACATTTATCGAAAGCCTTTGCGAAGTCCGTGTATATCACATCAGCATTCTGTTTTTCTTCTAATGCCTCAGTGACTTTGTCGTAGTGCTCAAGTAGCTGTGAGAGGCACGATCTTCCCGCTCGAAATCCATGTTGGCCTGGGTTGTGAAGGTCATTGGTCTCCATGAAATTGGTGACCTGACTCCTAATCACTCTCTCAAATACTTTTATGATGTGCGATGTTAGTGCAACTGGTCTATAATTCTTTGCCAATGCTTTGCTCCCTCCCTTGTGTAGAGGGGCTATGTCTGCTACTTTAAGTGCATCTGGTATCTCCCCCGTGTCCAAGCTCTTCCTCCACACTATACTGAGTGCCTGTGCTACCGGCACTTTGCATTTCTTTATAAATATTGAATTCCATGAGTCAGGACCTGGGGCCGAGTGCATGGGCATGTTTTCAATTTCTCTTTCAAAATTTAGTGCGCTCGTGTTGATATCAGTTATATTTACAGGGGTTTGAATATCCCGCATAAAGAAATTATCTGGATCTTCCACTTTCATGTTGTTTATTGGAGTGCTAAACATGTCCTCATACTGCTTTTTTAGGATTTCACTAATTTCTTTGTCATCCTCCGTGTATGAACCTTCACTTGTACGAATAGGTCCAATACTGGCAGTGGTTTTTGCTTTTGATTTCGCATATGAGAAGAAATATTTTGGATTTTTCTTTATTTCCTGAATTGCTTTCTGTTCTAACTGCCTTTCTTCAGTTTCATATGAGTGTTTCAATTTCCGCTCGATTTCTTCAATCTCCCTATTTAAATTATTCCTTCTTTGACGGGAAATTCGTGTCTGCATAAGCAGTTCTGTTATTTTTTTCCTGCGTTTATACTGTCGTCTGCGTTCTCTTTCTACGTTAGATCTCTTTCTGGCTTTCCTCAAGAGAACATGTTTCAGACAGACTTGATACGCTTCCGAAGTCGGTTTTTCTATTCCTTCTGTAGGACTTGTATTACTTAAAACAGTTTCCCATGGAATGTTTGTAAGTTCCCTGTTTATTATCTCCCAGTCTATCCTTTTATTATTAAAATTGAATTTACTGAATAGCCCCTCTCGCTTTATCAACGTTTTAGGTCTATTATGAGTATTGATGGTCGTTTGCACTTCAATGAGCTTGTGATCTGAATATGTGGTATCTGATATCATAATGTCTCTGATAATGTCTTCGTTGTTCGTAAAGACCAAATCTAAAATATTTTCATTTCTCGTTGGCTCCGATATCTGCTGACTGAGTGAAAATTTGTCAAGAACTTGGTCTTGTCAAAAATTTGGTCTAGAACTTTAAACATACAGTAATTTCTACATGGCATGGTGTTTTCTGGCAGCAGCACAGTATTTACTGCTGGTTAGAACTAAGCAAGATTTATGGGCTATTCATGCCAATGCCACCTTTTGGATGGCTTAATTGTCATCAATCAATTAAGCGAGGTGTGTGAACCACATAGAGTTTGCCTTAAGTAATAATCGAGGATAATACGATGAACTTATAATTGTTTGTAGGTTAGGCTCTTTAAATCTAAATGTTCGATAAGGGCCCATGGGAGTGTTGAGCTATGCATAAAATTAAAACTAGAACATACCCGGAGAAGATAGAGAAATTAAGAAAAAGATGGTAAAATATAATTAAACGATCATGCAAAACAAGTTGTGATTAGTCGGTACTAATTTATGTGGGAACATATTAGTAGTCTAAATATGTGAAAGTTGTAGTGAGCATCAAAACACACCTAGGCCGCGGGTTTCGACGAGTTTGTCTTAATTGGCTCATAATTATGAACTTAATAAATAGTTCATATACATTTTAACGCAAGTCCTACAAAGACTGGGAGGGGATTGGTTTATTAGGATTAACTAGATAATGAGATGTGCATCTTGGAGTTTGGTAAACTGTATGTGTGTGTAACTGGACACGAGGTTCAGGAAGGAAGTTCTTCGTATATCTCCCTCTTTGTGTTGGTATACAGTAAGTTATCCTCTCACACAAACAGGAAGACATGCTCCCCTTCCTGCTTATGCCCTCTTCTCCTCCCCTCTGACACCCCCCCCTTCCATTATCTTTTATTATTACTATTATTTATATACTGTATACAAGAGTTCTTACATTCTTGTAAAGCTACTAGCATGCATAGCATTTTGGGCTGGTCCCTAATCCAAATTTTCACAGGAAAATTTTACTACCCACTAAATCGTTTAACAACCAGGTACCCATTCACTGCTGGGTGAACAACAGTGAATGGGTACAGTTAAGGATTGGCGTCCAGTCAGTCCACCCCAGCCAGAATACAACCCATGCCATTACAAACCCAGAGAACCAGGGTTCTGGATAGTAAGTAGTCTCCAGGGGACCACATAAAAATCATTGTATGTGGAGCCTATACTACGTTTTTTAACTTCAGATTCGTTTTTAAATATGTGAACAGTGAAATGTCCTGTAACTACACTTAGGTACGCACGCACTCACACGCCCATATTAACTCACTAGCTTGGGTACCCGGCGTTGTTCGGAGAGGGGGGGGGGAGGAATCCACATATTCATTACTCCTGTCTTTTATCACTGGTAACTACCTTCGTTACACTCGACCGTCATCATTCACTGTCAACATCTTAACCCCACATTACCTTCATCTTTGTAGCCAACTTAACTACACTGTCCTTATCACTTTAACCTCCTTCAATGTACACATTCTTCATTACACACACAAATCACAATTGCGTGATGCATCAAATGAACAAATCCACAAGAGCCGTGAGGAGGATGCTGGGATGCTCTCGGACGCAAGTTCGAATCCTCGTCACGGCCCTTGTGATTTGTACATTTTCTTCACTTTACCCTATCCACTACACAGTCCTCATCACTGTAACCATCTTCACTGCCTGGGCATAACTAATTATATGACACACGACCATCGTCACTATAATCTTTACTACACACCATCTTCTTCACCAATCATCTTGCCTACACAACCATCTTTCTGCAGCATGGTTTCTCTTGATTCTGGGGGCTCCCAACACTTAATGTAGAAAAGGTGTAGAATGTGTAAAAAACAATATATTGGATGAATCTTAGTGTGGATGGAGTTCGGCATATAATGAGATTAGAATTTAGTATCATTTGCCATTTCATGCAAAGTGGGGTGGTGCATGGTGTTTGACTCTGTCCCATCTATGATCATCCTCCAACAGCTGTCAGTCAACCTACAAAGTTTGGTGAGGCTATCCCAAGTGTAGTATGTGGTATGCATTTTACTAAAAGCATACCACAACCAGCAGGTATATTTAAAGACTGTCAAATTCTTTGACTTTGTTCAGCATCTGTATTCATTTTTTCATGGTGCTACTCATCGCTGGAATGTTTTGACATCATCCTTAGGAAAAGATTTTGTGGTCAAACGTGTCTGACACAGTATGGTCAGCACATTTTTTATGCTGTTCATGGTATGGGGGTTTAGAGAAAATAAAACATGCACTGGATTCTTTATCAGATGTCAATGAACAGCAAGTGAATATAAGGAGAGAGGCAGAATGATTGAGCTAAAAATGGAAAACCTGGACACAGTCTTTCTCGCTAATCTTTGGAATGACATGCTAGAAAGAATGAACAAAACAAACAAGGTCCTACAATTAAAGGATGTAAACAACCTTGCCAGAAGTATGTGTCCAGATACAGATTACAGTTATGGGAAAAAACAGGAACGAAAACGAAGTGTGCGATCTATTAATGGTTAAGCAACCAGGTCCATAATTACCGTACTGCTTGGTGAACACAGGAAACAAAGGATCAGTGCCTCACCGCACCTTCCAGCTCACAGTTTAAAGCCTGACCTTTTTTCGCTGACATAACAACTTTGATGCTAACTACACTACTGCAGTGGTGCCTCTGTAGCCTGCTGGGTGTCGTGCCTATAATGTGCAATTGCAAATTTGCCGATAAAGATGCTAATAATGTATATTGTATGCAAGTAGTTCACTACAAACCCAATTTGCTAAACTTAACATCGTAGTCCAGAATCTAAACTCGTTTATGCGACCTTTACAGCATCACTCACAGCATGGGTTATGGTAGGGCATAATAAACTGTGACTGTCTTGATGCGGGAAGCAGGCGTGGTGGCCGGGCGGGGAAGTGAGTCAGCGATGCGTGGTCAGCTTCACTGATAAAGGGACCCACCTCGTTACTGGAACACTAGCCCACACTTGAATAAAAGTAAAAACAAATTGCCGAAAGGCAAATTTATTGGGCAACGTCACCCATCCTATGAGTGAACATACTGCCATAGTGACAGTATTGGTCAGCGTCACCCATCCTGTGAGTGAACATACTGCCACAGTGACAGTATTGGGCAGCGTCACTCATCTTGCGAGTGAACATACTGCCATAGTGACAGTATTGGTCAGCGTCACTCATCTTGTGAGTGAACATACTGCCATCTCTTGAGGTTATCTTGAGATGATTTCGGGGCTTTAGTTCCCCGCGGCCCGGTCCTCGACCCGGCCTCCACCCCCAGTAAGCAGCCCGTGACAGCGGACTAACACCCAGTACCTATTTTACTGCTAGGTAACAGGCATAGGGTGAAAGAACTCTGCCCATTGTTTCTCGCCGGCGCCTGGGATCGAACCCAGGACCCACAGGATCACAAGTCCATTGTGCTGTCCGCTCGGCCGACCGGCTCCCTTGACGGCCATAGTGACAGTATTGGTCAGCGTCACCCATCTTGTGAGTGAACATACTGCCATAGTCACAGTATTGGGCAACGTCACCCATCCTGTGAATGAAGATACTGCCATAGCAGCATGTACAGTACAACACTCCCCTGATGGAAGTAAATCCGATGGGTTGTTCATCCTGTCACATGTACCCAGACACGGCTTCGAGTGTTCGGTGTAACACCCACACTGCCCTGCCCTACCCTACCCTTCTCTTAACCTTCACAAAATCGTACATTAAGGGAAGAATTAGTTTTTTGAGGGGAGGTGAATAAAACTCGTGCTGGGCTAAATATTTATTTTATGTAAATAAAAGTAAAATTTTGTAATATAATTGAAATTAGATAATAAGCAAATTATAAGGCCTATAATAGGTGGCATTATAATTTAATTGTATTAAATGGTGATATATAACCCGTAAATGTTGTATAACTGTAATTAGCGTTCGCGGGGAACTAGCCTAATTTACAGTATTTAATGCAACAGGTCATACAATATGCAAGTTGTACAACTTAAACATAATGACAAGTAAAATAAACCACAGGAATATTCATAGAGCTTGGACGAGTCTAGTGTAATGTAGAGCGCCCTTAAGTGAGGGATAATGCTATAGGAACCACCTCCCCCCCCCACTTCCTCCAATAAGTCCTAGCGCGGAGCCCCAAAACTTATTTATTTATTTTGACTTTCAGTAAATGATGGTCCATAAAAAAACGAAGCTGAAGATTTTATGCAATAAGTTGACTGCTTCCTTATGGAGCCAACACAGGAATAAAGTGATGACCAAACCACACATCAGAAAATGAAGAAATGACGATGTTTCGGTCCGCCCTAGACCATTATTTGAACTGAAGCGTCGTTTTTTCCATTTCTGATGTGTGATTTGGTCATTATATCTTCAGCCACGTTATTGCGAATCATCTCCTACGTGGTAATAGTCTTTTAAGACTGTGTTAGTTCATAGACACTGATAAATGACATGAAAGTTGGGAGGGAAGTTAGAGAACCAAGGAAGAAGCAAATCAAGATATAGCATAGCATGTTTGTAAAGTTATTTAGCATGTTTTGCTATTTAACAGCGGTAATATTGTTTAATATTTGTTGATCAAGAGGTAATATTGCTCACCTCGTGATAATATTGTTCACCTGGTGATTATCACGTTTGTCATGATATTAGGAAGTCTGAGAATGTTATTTTTAGTAAATATATAAATGGGTTAAAATATTGAAGATAAACAGGTTTAACGTGCGGCAATATAACATTAAAATTATGACAAAAATGTTCTTCAGAGTTTGGGTTGACGATGTTAAGAGAATATAACAACATTCTTCAGTAAATTTGTATTAATTATAACTATTGTATTGAAGGCGTTCGACCTCGGGGAGCGGCCGTTGAGCAGCGAGGCGACGGCCTTGGTGTATGTGGCCGACGTCAACGATCACTCCCCACAGTTCGACCGTGTTCTCTACAGGAAGGCTATACCCGAGGACACGCCTCCTGGCACCTCCGTCACCCAGGTGAGTGGGTGGTGGGTGTAGCAGCAGGCGAGGGGTAACACTCTCCGTCACACAGGTGAGTGGGTGTAGCAGCAGGCGAGGGTAACATACTCTCCGTCACACAGGTGAGTGGGTGGTGGGTGTAGCAGCAGGCGAGGGTAACATACTCTCCGTCACACAGGTGTGTGCGTGGTGGGTGTAGCAGCAGGCGAGGGGTAACACTCTCCGTCACACAGGTGTGTGGGTGGTGGGTGTAGCAGCAGGCGAGGGGTAACACTCTCCGTCACACAGGTGTGTGGGTGTAGCAGCAGGCGAGGGTAACATACTCTCCGTCACACAGGTGAGTGCGTGGTGGGTGTAGCAGCAGGCGAGGGGTAACACTCTCCGTCACACAGGTGAGTGGGTGTAGCAGCAGGCGAGGGGTAACACTCTCCGTCACACAGGTGAGTGGGTGGTGGGTGTAGCAGCAGGCGAGGGTAACATACTCTCCGTCACACAGGTGAGTGGGTGGTGGGTGTAGCAGCAGGCGAGGGTAACACTCTCCGTCACACAGGTGTGTGGGTGTAGCAGCAGGCGAGGGGTAACACTCTCCGTCACACAGGTGAGTGGGTGTAGCAGCAGGCGAGGGTAACATACTCTCCGTCACACAGGTGAGTGGGTGTAGCAGCAGGCGAGGGTAACATACTCTCCGTCACACAGGTGAGTGGGTGTAGCAGCAGGCGAGGGTAACATACTCTCCGTCACACAGGTGAGTGGGTGGTGGGTGTAGCAGCAGGCGAGGGGTAACACACTCCGTCACACAGGTGAGTGGGTGTCAATTTAGGTTTACAGTGACGCTAGCAAGAAGCAGTGTAAAGAATTCGAGCAACACGGACGCGAAAGCTGAGTACGGTGTACTCAACACCGTACAAGTTGAGTACGGTGTACGGAGAAAGTTGCTACGGTGTAGCAACTCCACCAGTGTAGAGGAGGTTGTCCCACGAGTGTCCAAGTACTGCTCCTGTTGCTCTTATCAGTGACAGGAGCTGCAGTGTTGGGATATTTATTTTTTGGTGTACTACTGCAAATACAAACGGGAATCAACTAGAGGGTTTGTATCGCCAGTTTGGTTTAGGATTTCTCTACCTCTATTTCCTGTCGTGCTTATTCATCCATGTTGGATAATGATCAGGTGAACAGGTAACGATGAATCAACGAGTATGCACTGGAGTAAGCACACGGTAATTGCTGTGTGGTAATCGCCATCACAAACACAAAGCCGTGCGCATCAGGAGTCCTGCCCGAAACGCTGCGCGTACTAGTGGCTTTACAAGAATATAATTACTACGCTATGTATCCTCACAATCCAATGTACCTTCTTGTATATAAATAAATAAATAAATAAATAAATAAATAAATATGCGCGTACTTTTCATTTGCATACGAACTGGCAAGTTGCAGAAACTGAGGTGAGAGGGAGAGATTATATGTAACAAAAATTGTTCACGTAAGAACATTCAAAATATAAGTTTCGGGGAGCGGGGCTGTAACTCTGATGCTCTACATATGGTTCAACAAATGAGAATGTAGTGCTTTTTTAATTAATTTAATTTAATTAATTTAATTTAATTTAATTTAATTTAATTTAAAAGCATTAGATGCTTTTCCTCAAGGAGTGCGTTCACCCCTTGCTCAGAGCTCTTCAACTCTACCTATTGAGAGTAATCTTGCCTGGCAGACTAGACAAGTCGTCACGCGCTAAAGTGATCACATTTAGCATGTGATCACCAGCAGAGTGCTCAGAATGTATAGCATCATAAACCTGCTAAACCTTTCATTTAGTTCATATGCTGGCCACGTGGGTCAGTACTTGCAATCTAATTATTGCAGGTGTTGCAATAATCAGATTGCTTGTATGTAAGCAGTTTTTATCAGAAGGCTCTGACGATTGCTGTTAGCAGCAGCTGGGAACACTAGTGGCCTTAAACTTATCTCACAAGGATGAATCTCCAGTGCTAAAAAAGTTTTGACAAGTAAACATCTGCGAGGAACCTTGGACGTCTGGCGACAAAAAATAAGTAATTTGAGGCTTTATCGTGACTAGTGGATACAGTGACATTTGTGTTCACACGAGCTGTCGGTGCCTCCAGGTGTAAATTAAGTGGGCTATAGTGTTAAGTAGAGGTAATAGTGGGGTGGTTTACGGCGAGAGGGTTTAATGTGAGAGTTATCTTGGTTATCATGCGCGGTCTTCACAGTCCTCCGGCTTCCTGTTAAGTACCTGTCACGGCCACCTCACTTATCACCTATGTCATTAAACACTAATATTTAAATTAAAACGTCCCATTTACCCTTCTTTGGCAACCCATCCTCGTTTATTAAGAATACATTATTCATGGACACACATTATGAAGTTGTACTTGGACACGTGGACTTAAGCTGTACGTGGACGCGTGCCTGCATCGTGCCTGGATGAGCTTCTGAGAGTTCAACTCCCCGGCCCGAGGCCAGGCTTGACTTGGGAGAGCTTGGTCTAACAAGCTGTTGCTTGGAGCACCCCGCAGGCCCACATATCCACTACAACCCGGTTGGTCCGGCACTTCTTGCAGATAACTGATTTATTATTTATTATCCAGTTATTTCTAAAATACTTCTTCTTGAAGACTTAGTAGCATGAAATTGGGTTGTAAGCGTAATATGAAATTATACATAACACAAAATTGTACGTGGTAAAATTGCAGCTTCCGTAGAGGATTTTAGTGAAAACCTGTGCTTAATATAAATTAATACCAGAACAGGCAAGAGCGTCCTGTTCTGAACCCATGTTGTCCAGGGTTATGTAGACGCTGTGATTCCATGTATTTTGTGATCTTATTTCTTAGCACTCTTTCAAAGATTTTTGTGTGTGATGCTAGTTCCATCGGTCTGTAATTTTTACCACTGCTTTATTCCTTCCTTTATGGAGTGGTGCTATCTCCGCTGTTCCTTTAATATGCCAGGGATAACACCAGTATCTAGGCGCAGTCTCCAAAAATGTTTAGGACTTGCGACAGTGGTTTTTTACCATTCTTGATGAATATGGAGTTCCAGGAATCGGTGCCTGGTGCGGGGTGACTATGGCTACTTTAGAGTGACATAGACATACTGTCTATGGCTTCTTCAAAATCTAGTGGAGTTAGTGTGACATCTGATATGATTTGATGTATCACATTCATGAATAATTCGTTTGGGTTATCAATCTTCAGTGTGTTTAGCGGCTAACTGAAGGAGTCTTCGTTACTATTGCCTCAGTATTTTGCATATTTCTTTGTTGCCATCTGTGAAAGTTCCATCTCCCTTGCGCAGGGCCCAATACTAGGTGTAGTTTTAGTTCGAGATTTTGCATAGGAGGGAAATTATTTCAGATTTCTCTCTTATTTCACTGATGGTCTTTTGTTCTTTTTGCCTCCTGGATTTTATATTATTTTTGTAATCTTAGATCAATGTTTTTTTTCTCTACATAGCCTTCCTTGTCGTTATTGTTCAAGTTGTTCCGGGATTTCTTTTCTTCGCTAGGATATTTCTAGAGCTATTGAGCTTATTCTTACGGGGCATTGATTTAGGCTAGCATTTTCTACCTGTTCTACACAGCTTATTTCTGTGAGGTCTTAGTTTACTGGTTCCCAATTAATGTATTATTAAAATTTAATTTGTTGAAACCCCACCTCTTAGAATTTGGGACTAGCTGCATAGGTCTGTTGTCGATGCTTGTCTGCACTTCAATTAAATTGTGATCCGAGTAACAGGTATTTGTAATCATTATGTTCCTGATAGTTATATAGTTTAAACTATATAAACTATAGTTATAAACAAGCATTATAGTTTATAATGTGCTTGGAGAATAGGCTATATTTTGTATTTCCAGTAGACATCGTTTGTCTTGATGTCTCCTTTGGAGACGAGGTTCATTGTGTTAACTATCTCACTATATTTAAGTATACCCTGAAGGATTTATTTCCCCCACCAGGGGAAGATATCTTCAGGAACACCTCATTCTAGGATTGGTGGGGTCTTGGGTAGGAGTAAAGGACGGTGGACATTAGAGAAGGCAGCCAGGAGGACCCGTAGAAGGCAGCATGAGAGGGACGGTGGACACTGGAGAAGGAAAACAGTGCTGCTGAGGTTATCTTGTGTGTCGGGTATTCCCTTGTCGGGGACAGGAAGCATGTTAGGTGTATCGATCCCCCCCCCCCCCTATCCTAGCGTAGGGCAAGACCGTGTCCAAACTATTATTCATATCCAGTGCTGCTCAAACCTAATGATGTAAACTATGTAGACTATTTTGAAAGGATTCATTGCTCGTGTTTTTGAAAGAAATATATATTTTGTTTGTATATGCTACCGATATTATTTTGTTTATGCCGTTGGTGTTATGGGTGATGGTTATCTTCTAGATATTTGTTCTTTTTGATGCCGATAAATGCGTCCCGTATATTTTGTAGCGTCCTTTCCGTCTCTTCTCCGAGTCCTCGTCACTTAGTGTTTGTGGGTATTATACTGCAGTAGCCATTTGTCTGACCATACCTGCAGCTTATTTTGGTCCTCGTGTCTTTGCCCTTCTCATAAGTTATGTAATGTCTGGAAACATTATCATGTACGACCTCACCACCTCCAGGAGGTCATTGACATGTATAAGGAACAGGGAGGGTGCCGTTAATAAACGCTATGGCACCCCACATACCACTTTATTATACTGTCTTCTGCTTATCAAATACCCTAGAGTTGTGTAGTATTTTCACTTGTTTAGCTAAAGGAACTATGTAGTTCAGTTCCTGAACCGATTGTGTGCTTCTAACTCTTTCCACCACCACCCACGGGATGGGTATGGGGTGCATAATAAAGAGATGAAATGTTACCTCATCCAGCGTTTCTAACTTACGAATCAGCCTCGTGTGGTCGTGTGGGGGGAGGGGGGGCATCTAAGGCTTTTTTGTATGTAGCTGAAGCCTCCTTTCATAAATATGGGCACCACTATTGACGACTTCCCAAGAGTTCTCCATTTGGTAATGACCCATTATAGATCCTAGTTAGAGGGTTAGATTATAGCGTTATCTCTTCTTCCTTTTTCAATGTCCAAGGCAGAGTCCGGCCGGGTCCTACTGCTTTGCAAGACACGAGGACCACAATTATGGGGACCTTAGCGGCAAGTCTCCGTGGTGTAGTGGTAAGACACTCGCCTGGCGTTCCGCGAGCGCTTTGTTCGTATCCTGGCCGGGGAGGATTTATTGGGCGCAAATCCTTAACTGTAGCCTCTGTTTAACTCAACAGTAAAATGGGTACTTGGTTGTAACAACAATTCTTCGCGGTGGGGATCGTATTCCAGGGACCTGCCCGAAACGCTACGCGTACTAATGGCTGTACAAGAATGTAACAACTCTCGTATATATCTAAAAAAAAAAGTGTTCGTCAGGCCGTGACCTGATAACTGATAATGACAGCAGGTCAACCTGACCCCCAACGGAGATACCATTCCGTGACATGATCAAACACACTCTTACACAAGGCAGTTGAACATCAAAGGCAGAGACTTCCTGTGATAGGAAAAAACGGGCTCACCATAGCCCGTGTTACTTGGAACATTTTGTTCCAGGTAACGAATCTTTAACAACAACAACAATCCTGTGATAAAATTTAACCGTATCCAGAAGAGGCTGTTAAGCATATTGCATATAACCGTACTGGAACTAACACGGATATACACACACGTTCACCACGTAAGTAATACTAACATGAGCAACTGGGTGGGCCAGCCAGCCAGCCAGAGGCTTAGAGCTTACAAGGCAAAATTATTGCCCCCCCCCCCCCAAAAAAGTGGTTACCCATATCCTCAGCACTTTTATTGTATTTCTTGATGAAATAAACTATTTCTTTTAGTGTACAAATTATACAGACACGTATACACCCACCACTGATGTAATGTTTCCGGGAGAATGATGGACTGTTACCAGATTCCTGACTCGCCACACACTGTCCCTAACATTTAAAACAAAGCTTTTGTGTTAGGTGAACGCATCCAGGAATGTGCTGGATTTCATCGTAAGCTTATTGATTGGTTCCTAACATTTCCTAGCACACCTATTAACTGACACCAAATATTTTTAATGTATTTATTTGATTTATTTACATATACAAGAGTT
Organism: Procambarus virginalis; assembly: GCA_020271785.1. Classification (NCBI taxonomy): domain Eukaryota; kingdom Metazoa; phylum Arthropoda; class Malacostraca; order Decapoda; family Cambaridae; genus Procambarus; species Procambarus virginalis. The sequence goes on along the minus strand of WNGS01164858.1, from coordinate 10,081,739 downwards.
CTTACGTTTTTGTACTTTTGACGCCAAGCATTTCCTAGCAAGCTAGGTGAACGCTTCCACAACTGTATGTGCCCGCTTTACTACCATGGAGACAAGTCGTAGAGGGGTAGCAGTAGCACCGCTAACCATCATACTACGACGTCAAGACGCCAAACTACATCATTCACTGAGTCAGTTTATGAAGGCGGATTCTCAGACCATGGCCTCTCTTTCTGTTAGTGGGTTATCACTGACGTGGCGGCGTCCGGTGGCATTCTCTATAGCCCCTCCCGTCCTATGTTCTCGCCCTCCTATCCTGGCCTCTCCAATACTGCCCTCGCTGCTCATATCCTGCCCTTGCCCCAGCTTGTGGCTCCTATTTTTTTTTTTTTACCTCTAGGGGCGAGTTTATTGGGCAGCGCCACTCATCCTGTGAGTGGACACACCGCCATAGCAGCATGTACAACACCCTCCAATAGGAAGAAACCTGCTGGAGTGTTCATCCTGTCACTTGTACCCAGACATAACTGAGACATGTTTAACTTTCTCAAGTGAACAGCTTATGAAAATAGAAGATTAACATTTATCAACCCTTAAAAAAACTTACGTTATCTTGCGGGTGCAAAATGGTGAAATCTTTTGAGAACGTCATTTATATCTGACATATAGTATTTTCCTAACTCGAACACTGTGGGGTTTACAATGCTACACACATTTCTAATGTCATTTAGATGTTCACATTCTCCCAGCCTGCTGTTATGCCCTTGCCCCCACCTATTCTGCCATTGATTCCCCATATCATGCCCTATTCCTATCCTACGCCTGCCCCACTTGTCTTTGTCCCACCTATTTTGCCTTTGCTCAGTAGCAAACCTTTGTGCATCTCTCTAGAAATACACCCCCATGCATATGTGATCTCTTTGTTCCAGTAATAATAGCTTCGCTGTTCGATAACTGGGTATATATATCAGCTACAACTGCGTCGCCTATAGTACCCAGTTATCATTTATTAATTACCTTTTGGTTTTCACTACCACTACCTTGTTTTTTTATTTTGTGAACGTGTTAATGTTTTATTAAATCTTGTTTACTTATCTACTATGCTTCTAGAAAAGCTTGAGACACCCTTGGGCTTATAGTTCTTATTTTTCGTGTCTAAGTAACCTTTGGGAGCGGATATTAAGCTGGACTCCTCTTATCTATTCCTATGGGATAGACGAGGCAGAGAGTGGTGGTGTTCCACTCTCGCTATCCGCTACACATTCATTCCATTTATTTCTCACTTGGAAACAATTCTAGTAATACTTTATTATTCGTGGAGGGTGAGTTGATCATGAATTAGTTCAGGCAATTACATGTACAGCTCTTGGTCAGTACTCATATCCTAGCTCTTACTGTCCTCCTATCCCAACTCATGGTCAGTACTCGTATTCCAGCTCTTACTGTCCTCATATCCCAGCTCTTAGTCAGGCAATTATATAAAAAAGGATCATGTAACTGATCAAACTAGGACGTCTTCAAGAGAAAACTGGACAGTTCTCTGCAAGAAGTGCCGGATTTTCCCCTTATGATCGCTAGCCCAAATTTGATATATAATAATTATATGTAAATGCTCCGAAATGCATATCTTGAGGTTATCTTGAGATGATTTCGGGGCTTTAGTGTCCCCGCGGCCCGGTCCTCGACCAGGCCTCCATCCCCAGGAAGCAGCCCGTGACAGCTGACTAACACCCAGGTACCTATTTTACTGCTAGGTAACAGGGGCACAGGGTGAAAGAAGCTCTGCCCATTGTTTCTCGCCGGCGCCTGGGATCGAACCCAGGACCACAGGATCACAAGTCCAGTGTGCTGTCCGCTCGGCCGACCGGCTCCCAAAACATTATTGCCAACAGCATTTGGTGTTCCCAGGCGGTCACCCATCCAAGTACTAACCAAACCTAACGTTGCTTAACTTCGCTGATCGGACGAGAAGCGGTGTTCTCAACGTGGTATGGCCGTTGGCATCAAAGAAGTTTTCAACGAATTTAAATTCTTAACCACAAATTTCATGGCAGATTTTGGGTGTATAGGAAAAAGGTCCGTTATAATGTACTAGACGATTCGTACCCGGAACTTTCTTTTCGTTATATTTTCAGGGCTGATGTGAACTATCTGGTTAAGATAGATTACGTTACCTTTTTTTAAACACTTTTATGTACTTTTGCATTTGTGCAGCTACCCTAGGCTATAAGAAGGGAAGTACAGTGTGTGTCAAAAAACTAGGTACGTGATGCTAAAAATCCCTATCACACAGGGTGGTTAGTTATACAAAAGCATGTGATAAGTAGTCTGCACTGGCAAATTTTGGGTGCATTGTGAAGATATCCTGATCAGATTAAGTCATTTTTAATTGAAGCTGGAAAAGGTTGGTGGCAGCTCGTGTTTTCTTTTTGTTGTGAGAATTAAATTATGTGTAACAAAATTTCACACCCATTAGCGAAGCCTGTGGTCCTCAAATGTGTGGTTGGCCACTGTATTCGGTCTCCATAGGATTATTATTTGTGCTTAGTTCATCTTAAAATATGGCCACCATGGCCAACTGTGAGTGCCAGCCAGTGTTGGTACAGACGGTGAGTTGTGGCAGTTTCTCCCGCACGCACCGGCAAAAATTCTCCTGACGTTATCGTGAGCTTATCTGGGTTAGGTAGTTTGTGGAGGGTCTCCCTGCCTGACTTCCAGGCTTGCTGCTTTATCCACTCGCCGGCTGAAACGCGATGCTCTTGACCTTACCTAATGCCTACTTTTTATTTCCTCATAGTCGGGGGCAGAAAGCCTGTTGGGTTTCTAAAGGTTCCCCCTATATCAACTGCTCCCTTCCCAGGATTCAAACCATAAGTTTCTTAATTTCTGGGTACCTGTTTACTGCTAGGTGAACTGTCAGCAGGTGAAAGGAAACGTTGCCCAAACGCTTCTGTCGAACCCAGAACCTTTCGGTTATGACGAGAGTACGCTGACCACTACGCATGCCAATTAGGTTCACGTTTTTTTGTACAGGATATCATTTTCGGTGATAAAAAGCCTGTTAGACAAATTAAGACTTCCAAGCCAAGGACGAGGGTGTCCGCGGAGTTACCCATCCAGTTAGTGGCCAGAACTGTGATAATATGAAACACTTGTTTACTGAGAATTATACTACTGTATATGTAATGCAGTATTGCTTTGTAAATATATGTATATATGGTTTATATTGTATTATATTAAATACAGATAAAAGAAAGTTAGTGGCCAGACCAGTGCACGACTGAACGAGTGACGTACACATGAGCCACTGTCTCATGTGAATTTGAATGTAATGATCAATTGTGTTAAGTGATTGGTGAAGGTTAAGCCACCCAAGAGGTGGCACGGACAGAAGTGTTAAGAGTGAAGTTTCTCTACTCTTATGGCACACATCCCACTGTACCAATTTCATTTCTGTTTGCTCAAGTGGGACGTTTTATTATTTTGCATTTTATTGCTTTGAGGCTCCGCGGTGTAGGTCCTTATCTCTCGCACTTTTTGGTGCGATAAACGTTATCAGATCTGTGATGAGATTGCATACTGTGTCAGTGGCGAGGGTGTGGGAGAGGAGCGTGTGTGTGTGTCAGTAGCTCAGCGGCCAGGAGTCGTGTTGGCTCCGTCCCTCGTCTGCCCTCCTCTCATCCCCACCCCAACCTCGTACTCGCTGTCATTGAGTGTCATCCCCCAACCGGTAGTCTCGTCATGGACCTTGTGGCGATAATAAGCGAGAATAGAGGCGGATTGAGTACCAAATTGTCAACGAGTGAGGATGAGTTTTGTGAAGAGGAGCTGGTATTACGCTACTTCCAGGCGACCACCGTGACAAACAGAGCGCTGCTGGAGACCCTGATCGCTATGCTGCACCTCACCTTCAGGAGTTTAGGCTACACATCGTTCTCGGATTACTGCAGGAGGCAACTCAAATGGGGACCCCCACAAATGAGAAGCGTTTTCACTCCGAGCGAGAAACAATTATTGAAGGTGGACCCAACTAGGGAAGCATATGAGCCACAGCTAAATATTAAGCTCTTGACGAGAGTGTGGCCGGGGCTGGGCGAGGTGGTGGTGGAGGTGGTGCAAGACCTGGAGAGAATTAGACTGGCTGCCATCCACGACCCTCCCCGCTTCTCCACCAGCAAGGATCTGTGGGAGAAGCTCGGCCGTCTCCACACTCTCCAAAAACGTCTCACGGACAGTGTTTTGACTTTTTGCCTTGATGTTTTAAAGGAATTCCATTTGCCCCGGCTGAAACAATATATGACTACGAAAAGAAATACAAGGTTAGATTTTAAAACCATAATGAAGGCGGAGGACTTCAACTGTCTTTTGCCCATCAAAAGAGCAATTCTTACTATGGAGTTTATATATCAACTGCTCACGATTGGTGCCGATGATATCCCAGAGCTGTGCGGCTCTCTCTCTCCTACACAGGTCTCTGCTACTCTGAAAGCAACAATATTCTCTCTCGATAAGCTGGGTAAACGTTTGGAATCTTACAGGAAAAGGGTTTCCCGGTCAAAATGTCAAATTAAAGAGATAAAAAAGTTATATGCATGCTTGTTTGAGAAAGCTGCTTTAGCCTGCATTGCAGGAAAACTAAACGAGTTTGGTGGTGGAGTTGTGAGCCAAAGCGACCTCCTGTCTTGGCGTCGAGACTTGGCTGCTCTCAAGCTGAACCGGTCGGAACGACTTAAAGCTCTGGGCAGAGGAGAAATCATATATCATAACACGGTCCGTGGCACCGGCCTCTATGATGTCAATAGATGGCTCATGACCAGGAAGGCCTCCGCCCCCAAGGCTGAGAAAACATACTCCCTACTAGAAAGGTCTGACACTGGGGAGACGGTGACCGTGGACCAGCTGTTGAGCGGTCAGGTGCCGCAGGTGACGGTTCTGTCTGGTCCGGTGGGAGCTGGGAAAACTTGTCTCTGTCAGTACCTCTTTAATAAGTGGCGTACTGGTCCTTCTCTAACATATTTAGCACAATTTCATCTCTTTATATGCGTGACTACAGAAAATGTGTATTCAAACTCCTTTGTTCGCCATCTAAAAGCAAATATGTTCCAGAGATCTCTGACTGATATTGATGACTCGGAGGTTCTGGCCACACTGCGGGGACTAAAAGTGTTGTATGTTGTGGACAGTTCGTCAGGCAGCACGAGAGATATTACTGGCGCCATCCACGAACTGGTCAGGAATCTAGGAACAAACACGGTCTTCATCACAACGCAGACCGAAAACAAGGAGGACATACTGCAGGTTCTTGGCGACCTGAAGGTTGAGCCTCTCGAGGTCCACCTTCAACCACTTGGCAAGCCTCAACTCACCGAACTGTGTCATGACTTCATGCAGGATATGATGCAGTCATCTTCTTTGGAGCGGGGTTTACCTCACCATGATACTTGGGAGGCACATAATAGTAGATGCTTGGTGACGAAGCTCTTGGAGGAGGAGAGGGATGAGGACCTGTTCTATCCTCTGCCAGTCGCTTATATGATCATGTTGTGGTGCGATGATCCCACCAAGATTAATACAATTTCAACCATGTCTCAGCTTTTTGAAAAGGTGGTTTCCTCTTGTCAAAGTCAGATAGCCACCAAGGTAAAAAGGTTATGCATTGCAGGTAAGCAAGATATCAAGAAAATAATTTTCGAACAAATTAAAAAGTTACACGAAATGGCGACGAAAATGTTTCATAGTGGCCAAACCATATTGGCAAAGCCAATAGAGAGTCGTCTAGAAAAAGAAAAAGGCTTCAACATACCTGATGTCTGCTGTGACAGTCTTTTTCCTTTCATAGTCTGTTTCGGAGAACACAGTACTCGCAACACCGATCACCAACCAAGGTTCCTACACCACAGCCTCATCGAGATCTTGTATGCCCAAGGTATTGTCAGAACGCTATATGCTAAATACGATAAATGTTTTTGGATTTTTAAGCCTGACTTGTCAAGTGTGTTTCCCCTCACACACGTCCAAGATAAAGGGAGTAAGTATTTGAGAGTAATAAGATATGTGTGTGGATTCTTGTCTACCAAGGGTGCTCTGAGAACCACGACTGTGACTCACATCTTGGAGTTATTGAAATATGCAGGCAAGCCTGACTACCATACATGGGCAAGTGTTCTACGGGAAGGGTCGTGGTCACCTCTGCTGACAAAGGCGGCGTCAGGGGTGTTGGCTTCCAGCGCCGTGTGGAAGGTTCCTCAGAGGTCCTGCCAGCTCACCAGAGATGTGTGTCAGCTCGTGGCCCATGGGGCCTACTTGCCTTTAGAAGTGACCATATTTTCAGAGGCTCCTGAAGAGGTTACTGCCATGTTATTAAATCGTCCAGTTATCGACGTTAAAATAATTCCTACAATCAACTTCACTAAGTTTCAGAACGGAGACGCCCTCCTAAAGGCTTTGGCTCCGGCCGGCAGCGTTACGGAGCTCTGGGGCAGGCTGGGGGAGGAGGGAGCCACTGCTCTTGCATCCATGTCACGGCTTCACACTATTGACATCCACCTCGGCTCCCTGACTGCCGTGGCAGCCTTTTGCAAGAGTATACTAACATGTTCGTCCCTCCGTTGCCTTCGGCTACATTTGAACCTTTTGGCTACAATGCCTGTCGAGAAACTGCCACCCCTTCGGTGCCCAGCGAGTGCTACCGTGTACCTCTTTCTCTCTGGCGTCGAGGATGACTCGTGGGTTTGGGCGGTGGAGATCGCCAGGCGTCTAGGTTGCCACCTCGAAGATGTCTATCTCGTCCACTCTCACATCTCGCCTAACACGCTTCACGCCCTTAAAATGGAGCTTCATCCCACTCCCGTACATGCCAGCCACTGAACGCCTCTTCACGTCCTGCGCATGTCTGACGTCAACACTGCAAAACTAGGTAATATAATTTCCAAATTTTTCTGCTTATTTATTATTGAAGTCGTAGTCCAAAATTTTCACACTGGAAGACAGCAGTGCTTAACCGTACACTACACACGGGTTTTTCCTACATAACCGTAATAAATATAACGAGCTCAAATATCCGATATGGGGCTGATTAAGCATTATGATGACTTGTGGTTATTGGTGCCATAAACCAGGGGTCTCCAAACTTTTCAATGTAAGGGCCACATTATATATTTCCCATATTTATGCGGGCCGAAGGAATAAAAAATGAAAAAAAAAATCAGTGCCAGTAATTTAATTTCCTCAAATATTAAAGTATAAACATGGAAAAATTAATGGTTACCATTTTAACTATTTTAAACATGCAATATTTTTGGCTACAATAGTATTATTGCTATTTTGTATAACTAAGATAAAGGTATTGTCAAAGTACAGAGAAAAGAATATTGTACAGTGTTTGTGCTCCCTGAAACAGAAGCAGCGAAGCCCCACTCGCCCTCCATCCCCACAATATACAGTTATACACAACTGATTGGTTGTAATGCACAACACATACCTACCAGTACTAGTATCTGTGCGTCACACTATCGAGAGAGAGGAAAACTGACTCGGGCTGAGCGCCACCAGTCAGCAGCCCCAGCTTTGAATAATTCTGCGATGCCATTCGTACAATAATTATTTTTTCAAGGCCACCACACAGGGATTTGTTTGGCGGGCCGGATGAAATTATGTGGCGGGCCGGATGTGGCCCGCGGGCCATAATTTGGAGACCCCTGCCATAAACGTATGAAAATATATACGAGCACAGGAAACATGTTGGGAGGCAGGTGGGCCCAGTGTTATGATGGGGCTGATGTGCCGTCACCACTCTGGTTGTGGAGCATCTCTTGCCGGGCCTGTCTTCACACCACTTTACGGAAATTGCTGCCTGTTAATGCTTGCATTGCCTCATACTTACCTAGCTACCTAGATGTGCATGCGGGGATTGAGCTCTGGCTTTTTGGTCTCACCTCTCAACTGTCAATCAACTGATCTTGATTGACAGTTGAGTTGGCAGTTGATTGACTGCCAACTGATTGACAGTTGGAACTCGTGTTCCAACTGTCTTCCTGTTCCAACTGTTCCAACTGTGTTCCTGAGCCTACTGGGCCTCTATCATATCTACACTTGAAACTGTTTATGGAGTTGTGTGTGTGTGTGTGTGTGTGTGTGTATTTTTATTATTTGCATTTTACTCTTTGTGTCTGCAGAATTGAGCCATTAATTCTGGGACCCCACCTTTCTAACCAATCTATTTTTCCTCTATTATATCGACTACATATATTTTTGTCTAACACACGCACACACCCCTAAGAAGCAGCCAACATCAGCTGTCTTAACTCCCAGGTACCTATTTACTGGTAGGAGAACAGGAACAGCAGGGCGAAAGACACTGCTTATTTGTTTCCGCCTCCGCTGGGAATCGGTTATTATTATTAACATCTTTATTGACAAAATTAATTACAATTTTGCCTAATCTGAGGATTTCGATTAAGTCTTATTAAAGTGAGGATAATGCTGGTGTTCACTGTCATGCAGGACAGAGGGTCATACATAAGATAATAGGATCGAACCCGGGCCATGAGGACTTCGGCCCCTAAGCGTTATTCACTTAGCTGCGAGGCCCCACACCCAGCCTGTGTGTGTCAGAGAGTCTTTGACCTTATGCTCGTTAGTCCTGTGATGTCAGTCGAGTGCTACTTCTGAAGCCATTCCTCTAACCAATGGACAGACTCGCACAACATAATTAACGAATTCAACAGAAGACATTTTGACCCACGAGAGGGCGCTGCTCATTACACCCAACCGCACTCACTCGGACATCTGTTTAACTTGTTCTTGAAACTTTCCACCGAGTTTGCTGCTATTAGGTTACTTGCTAACACTATTCCCCCCCCCCTCCCAATCCTTCCTTATTTATTTTAAAGCTTAACGAAATTGAATACGTTGTTTTATGTTCAAAGTTGGGTTTATATTTTAAGACCCCTATTAATACCCTGTCATTCATGTGTACACTTCAATCATATTCCAGTTTACATTACCATCCATGTTTCTAGATAATGTAATTTCAAGTGTTCTTAGTCTTTACATAACATTGTTCCAACCCTGTGGAATAGCTGGAACTCTTCCTAAATCGTTCACTCTCTTGAGTTCTAGATATGATTAATGATGATCAAGCCACCCAAGAGGTGGCACGGGCATGAATAACCCGTAATAGATATGATCGTTGCTGTTGTTTTAGATTCAGCTACTTAGAACAACAGTTCCAAAATAGCACGGGCTATGGTGAGCCCGTAGTGGACTTACCTGGCATAGGAGCGGGGCTGTCGAGATATGATCGTTGTTATAGATTCAGCTACTCGGAACAAGTTCCAAGTAGCACGGGCTATGGTGAGCCCGTAGTGGACTTACCTGGCACAGGAGAGGGGCTGTCTAGATATGATCATTCTATTTGCTTTATATACTGCACATGCAGAGCCTGAAACAACAGGAAGCCTGGGGCTGGGTGAGTCCGGTGGTATCACGAGAGCTACCTAGTGCATCTCTACTTAGTCGGGAGCGACTTAATCAAATCTAATGGACTAAGTGAAATGTTAAGTAACTTGTACCCAACGTCCACCGCGAGGCAGCTGGAAAGTGGCTAATTGACATCAATTGTCTCACTTTGAGGATGAGCCAGGGTGTTGTCTAGTGCCCGAGGGTGTAGCTTCCGTGTTGGGCACGGGGCTTGGATGTTGTCTAGTGCCCGAGGGTGTTGCTTCCGTGTTGGGCACGGGGCTTGGATGTTGTCTAGTGCCCGAGGGTGTTGCTTCCGTGTTGGGCACGGGGCTTGGGTGTTGTCTAGTGCCCGAGGGTGTTGCTTCCGTGTTGGGCACGGGCTTGGGTGTTGTCTAGTGCCCGAGGGTGTTGCTTCCGTGTTGGGCACGGGGCTTGGGTGTTGTTAGTGCTTCACACACTCGCATATGCTCCCCTCCCTCCCCCCCTCCCCCCCTCCCCCCCCTCTCTCTCCTCTCTCTATCTCTCTCTCTCTCTCTCTCTCTCTCTACATTCATTCATTCATTCATTCATTCATACACACACCTGTTGATTGACGGTTGAGAGGTGGTACCAAAGAGCCAGAGCTCAACCCCCGCAAGCACAATTAGGTTAGTACACACACACACACACACACACACACACACACACACACACACACACACACACACACACACTCACTCACCACCACTCACTCACTACTTACTCACTTTCACATCATGCTTGTTCCCACATACTGTTGTGAGCCACATAGCACCATGATAGTAACCTGGGGCTAACAGCCAGGACCTCCGACTGCTGTGGGGGAGGGGGAAAATCTCTTACCTACTCCTACCTCATTCAGTGCATCGCAAGGGACACTTACTCAAGCTGAATACACGTAGCTTACAAACTCACTAGTCACCTGTGTGGCTTCACATTGCCATCACTTGTCCCTTGGGGCGCGGAAAATGTCCTTTTGGAGAAACCTGTGTCTTCTAGGAGCAGCCTGGCTCAGCTATCATGAGTCGACATACTTATCACGGCCAATACCCCGATAACCAGTGTCTTGTACACTTGGGTGGAGTCTGCATATCACAGTACATTCCCATTTAGTTGTATGAGGTGTGTCTGACCTTTGGAACCCTGGTTCTCACCCCTCACAGTGGCAGTAACAATAGTAGTACGTAAAATTGTAAATGTAAAAAGACATTTAATGAACAAAAATATTGTACTCTGTAGCCTCGTACAAAGAGGAAATCTCTTGAATAGAAACAAAAATGGAAATAGGCTATTTCTCTGTAGCATAAAATGTGCACTATAAGTAATTTTAAATCTTATCAACACACACATGGACATCATCTTATAAAGCAATCACTGAATAATCTGGCATTTGAGAAGTCCTAATGATTTTTATTCATAATATGGATCATAAATAATAACAATTTTCTAACTCGAGAACCTATCAAGCTTAATGATCATTAAGAAAGACCGCAATATATATTAATTTACATCATGATTATGCATATCCCACACACACACATATATATATATATATTAGTATATTTTAGTTTTTGGTAGCAGTCTTTCCGTAGACATATATTATTTAATATGACGAAAAAGTGAGATTAATAATTCTAACACAATTTCTCGATTTTCCTTATGTTTCTTTTTACTGGTGACGTAAATGAAAAATCAATTCTCCAAAATTCATTTTTATTTCTAGTCTGACGCGACACTTTAGCGCGTTTCGTAAAACTTATTACATTTTCAAAGACTTTAGTTTATCCACACACAACTTATGACTGAAACAACATTGGCTCTTATACCTGCATTTGGGTGAGGTGATGTAATACAATGCGGGGTACAGAATAGTGGGGTACAAAACAATGGGTATAGATAGAAATTGGGTAAAGATAGAACTGCAGAAGGCCTATTGGCCCATATTTCTTGATGTTTCTGTATTGGAGCGGAATCTTGAAGTGGGTAGAATATAGTTGTGCGTTAATTGGCTGTTGATTGCTGGTGTTGACTTCTTGATGTGTAGTGCCTCGCAGATGTCAAGGCCGCCTGCTGTCGCTGTATCTATCAATGATTTCTGTGTTGTTTGCTAAGATTTCTCTGGTGATGGTTTGGTTGTGGGAAGAGAATATATGTTCCTTAATGGAGCCCTTTGCTTATGCATCGTTAAACGTCTGGAAAGAGATGTTGTTGTCTTGCCTATATACTGAGTTTTTTTAGGCTTACAGTCCCCAAAGGGCATTTGAAGGCATAGACGACGTTTGTCTCTTTTAGAGCGTTCTGCTCCGTGTCTGGAGAGAGTTTCTCATGAGTAGGCTGGCCGTTTTCTTGGTTTTATAGTAACTCCTTAGTTGTATCTTCTGATTTTTGTCTGTAGGGATAACATTTCTATTAACAATATCTTTCAGGACCGTTTCCTCCGTTTTATGAGCTGTGGAAAAGAAGTTCCTGTAAAATAGTCTAATAGGGGGTATAGGTGTTGTATTAGTTGTCTCTTCAGAGGTTGCATGGCGTTTCACTTTCCTTCTTATGATGTCTTCAATGATAACCATTGGAGAAGCCGTTGTGACTAGGACCTGCCTTACCCTACAGAGTTCTTCGTCGACTTGCTTCCATTCTGAGACTGTGGCTGAGAGCACAGTCGACATAAGCGTTAACAACACTCCTCTTGTACCTGTCTGGGCAGTCACTGTTGGCATTTAGGCACATTCCAGGAAATATTGGCCAATAGAGCCTTCGCAGTTCTATCTTTACCGAACTTCTATCTATACCCATTGTTTTGTACCCCACTATTCTGTACCCAGCTATTGTATTACATCACCTCACCCAAATGCAGGTATAAGAACCAATGTGTTCAGTCATAAGTTCAGTCATAAGTTGTGTGTGGATAACCTAAAGTCTTTGGAAATGTAATAAGTTTTACGAAACGCGCTCAAGTGTCGCGTCAGACTAGAAATAAAAATGAATTTTGGAGAATTGATTTTTCATTTACCGTCACCAGTAAAAAGAAACATAAGGAAAATCGAGAAAATTCGTGTTAGAATTATTAATCTTACTTTTTTCAGGTCATATTAATAATATATATATATATATAGGTAATCACTTCTGGGTGTGAGTTTTCATTCGCATATAGTCCTGGGGACCATTCAGGCTTGTTCGCATTTGTGTTCCTCACGTGTGCCCCAAAGAATGAGGTGATTTGGTAAATGCTATGCCCAGATAACCATCCGAGTGCCGGCGGTGAGGTGGTTCAAATAGCTTCGGCTATCACCTCATTATGTCCGGTCGTGATGGTCAAGTGGTTTAAGGCGTCTTGTACATACAGTTGCGTTGCTCCTGGGAGTATGGTTCGAGTCACTTCTGGGGTGTGAGTTTTCATTCGCATATAGTCCTGGGGACCATTCAGGCTTGTTCGCTATATATATATATATATATATATATATATATATATATATATATATATATATATATGATTAATATATGATATATATATATATATATATATATATATATATATATAATATGTGTGTGTGTGTTTATGTATAGAAGTTATATATCTACTATTCATATATACATTGTATAGTAGATAAATAGCCGGCGGTAGCTGGGCAGCCTCTCCCAGTACACCCACGGACACATACGCTGTGTCGTGGCCAGGCAACACCACACACACACCACACACGCTGCGTCGTGGCCAGGCAACACCCCACACACACACACACACACACCACAGCGCTGCGTCGTGGCCAGGCAACACCCACAGACACACGGCCTGTCGTGGCCAGGCAACACCCAATCGCGGGAGAATCGTGTAACCGGCATCCTATTAATTTATATTTCCATCACGATGCGTCATTGACGGTGTATTCATAACACCAGCGGGCGGGGTGGCTGAGGGTGCGTTAGTGGGGTGGGTGAGGGTGCGTTAGTGGGGTGGGTGGGTGGTAAAGACTCTGAATACAGGCCACAAGATTGCTTATTATATCTAGGACTCGTTTAGGCTAGAATGTTACCATTGGTGATCATTAAGGAAGGCTTGTGAAGAGTGGCTGGCCACAACCTGACTCACTTTGTATGCACGTGAGAATACCAAGTGTTCCTCTTGGCGGTGCCGTGCTGATGCTGCCCTACCCGGCCAGGCAACCTTGTTAGCACACGTGCACTCGCACGCACGCACTAACATACACCTGCATGCATTCTCCCACCCAGGAAAATAACAAGGTTAGGCTAACCAGAGTATCTTGAGACGCGTGACTTAGAGTTGGAATCACGCTTCTAGTACTAGTACCTGAAGACAGGACACGAAGAGAACTCTGAAATGGGGATCAATATAATTTCCTATTCTTTAAGATCAGCATAGTAGGTACACCTGGGTTGGGCAGGGGGGGGGAGAGGTGACAATTGTCCGGGGATGTTCAACTCGTGCTTGCTAACACCGCGGGTGAGGTTATTTGGACGCGGAATAATGTAGTATCAATACATATGGTTCCTAGGAACAGTATGGACGTATTTCAAGTGCATTTGTTGTACCTAAGGCAATTAGGATAAGGATGTAATGAGTACTGCAGTACCTTAAACAGATACAATATTTAATAAGAAGTAATGGTGAAAAACTAAATAAATCTTGTAAATTAGGGGTGATTCATGGTATCTCTTTGTTTTAAGATTACATTAATTCGATAAGAAATCTTTACCTGATCATAGATATACGTATCTGGACTATGCTACAGATCCTTAGGATTTCTATTATTTAGGCATTGTGATTATTTTGTGGCGTAGTGTGTGTGTCAGAGAACCACGGAAGTGTAGGTGTATCCCGACGGTTGAGGGTCAGTTAGTGCCATACATGACCACCCCTGAAGTGGACACACGGCCACGATTCCTCAAACATTTACGTGTCTACTTACGAAACCTGTACGTTTTTCCTAGATCATGGCGGCTTAGTCTCTGTGTATGAAACCGTTCACAAGCGTCGAAACTTGGCAGCCTAATGATGTTATTTCTATAGACAATCTCCTTGAGCATTGGAACTCATAAACTGTTTAGTAAATCTAAAGAAAATCGCCATGATTGAGGAAAGATGTATAGGTTTCGTTGGTGGACGCTTAAGTGCTTGGTGTATCTTGGTTCAGCGGTTTCGTGTTTGTACAAGCTTCTCTTTGTTTATATTATTTGATTAAAATTGCTTTTGTTCACTCTATATTGATCAACAAAAGCGTTGGCCCCTCTCTTTAGTCAAGATTGAATTGACATTGGTAATGGCTCCATCAACGTCTGAGCAGTCATCACTGGTTGCCCAGCCCGTCCTCAAACGCCAAAGTCCATTCCATGCACCCGCCAAACCCCCTGTTTATGAATGAAAAACTGTTTACACACACGATTCACAACTGTTGACGTCTCAACACTTCCAGAACATGTGCTTCGCTGACGACTTTTGTTTGATCCACAACGCTGTAAATGCTTCACCCACGTGCTACAAATACAAATAATCGCCAACCGAACCTAAACACCTAACCTAACCTATGCCTAAATATGCACAGTATGCTAATATATAATAACATTAATTTATATTTGAGAAAATTCCTATTTTGAATGAATAGCATGTTAAAAATTGACGAATGCGTCTTCGGGGGTCGACCGCTGGATGGAATGGACTTAGTCTGAGGACGGGTTGGGTTCACAGTGTACATCACCAACGAGAGGACAAATCTCACCATTCTCCCATGTTATGGTGCACTTTTCCTGGGTGAAAGTAGTGCCTCTGGGTTTGTCTACAGGAAGAACTGGGCAGTTATTCAATACATCGAACAATACAATATCACCTGTTGATATATCATACAACACTAGTCTAGTCACTTGCACCTGGTGATCAAGCGGTGACAGCTCAATCTCTCTCTCTCTCTCTCTCTCTCTCTCTCTCTCTCTCTCTCTCTCTCTCTCTCTCTCTCTCTCTCTCTCTAAGTATAAATTGTACAATTACTGGGGAAAAGGTGTACAATTATTGCTTAAACGTGCACCATTATCGTGTAAAACGTGCACCATTATCGTGTAAAACGTGCACCATTATCGTGTAAAACGTGCACCATTATCGTGCAAAACATGCACCATTATCGTATGTTACATGCACAGTTATCGTGCAAAACATGCACTATTATCGTGTGTTACAGGCACAGTTATCGTGCAAAACATGCACTATTATCGTGCAAAACATGCACTATTATCGTGTAAAACATGCACTATTAGCGTGCAAATCATGCACAATTATCGTGTAAAGCGTGCACCATTATCGTATGTTACATGCACAGTTATCGTGCAAAAGGTATACACATTTAACTTGTATGGTCCAGTGAGCAGTTGTTGTCCTCTCAGTGGTGCGGGAGAGAAGCTTCTGAATTAGGGAAATCGGTAAATGAGGCGGCATGTGTCAGGTGGAGCTCGCTACCACTCTTCCTTGCTGTGGTTACCACTGATGAATGTGATTATCTTGCCAGTATTCTTGGCTGCTTTTAGCTTTGCCCACGATCACTGGATTCAAGGCAAGATCATCTTTCAAGTTGACCCTCGTTCCTTGGAGTTTGCCTTTCGCGCTCTCTCTGACAATGGTTATAAGTTACAATGATGGTCCGGTTCGTGCTGCTTGCCGGCCTCCCACCACGATAGACCTTTAGTTTTGGTCACCTGGAGTGTTCTGTGAGGAGGTGCTCTACCTTCAGCAGTGTTTATTCCGGGTTCTCAGCTCAAGCCTCCTTCGTGCAGTCAGTCCTCATGGTGTGTTGCCGGGTGAAGTAGTGTAGATGATTAGCAGTCTGCTCAATGACACTTGCTCTGCCCCCAAGTTCGGTGGTGGTGGTGGTTTGATCGTCCCTTGGTTGCGTCGTTAAAGATTCGACAGCCTGTTTAAGAGTCGAGACGTTCCTCTGTAACTTGATAATGGTCGAGATGGATTCATTGAAGGTTTTACTAATTTCCTTCGTCAGTGCGGATTACAACATGGCGTTGTAAGTCGCGTTGATCGACCAAGATCACTTTAAATAATGATTTTGGTTCATAATGCTGTAGGTGGTTAAGTGTGTGTGTGTGTGTGTGTGTGTGTGTGTGTGTGTGTGTGTGTGTGTGTGTGTGTGTGTGTGTGTGTGTGTGTGTGTGTGGGCAGGCCTTGAGGGCTGTGTGTTAGGGCAGGCCGTGAGGGTGAGACGTGAGAGTTATAAGTGACATGACCACAACATTCAAGATAATCGGAGACAGATAATGTAACATACTGGATAGAGTACAGTAGAGAGAGTAACGTAGGCACAAGGATAAGCACAGTGAACAGGTACGATGAGCTAGAGGAGTTTATAAAGACAAAATCTTTTCCCAGCATTAGTCATGTGACCAGATTCGAGGTGAGACCCAGGAGCTGGGTCTTGCAACCTTACAGGTAAGGACACAGAGGTATACATAACCATGTTGTGTTTGGTAGCCCATGTTGGTGTGATATTCGTGCTATCATGTGATAGTTGGATAATCATTCACTGTTCAGTAATAACCCATTCTTGTGTAATAGGCGTTTACTTGCTAATATTCAACACTGGTCACGAATTGTTCAGTAATTGATCAATAATATTCACCAATTGTCCACCATGTGGGGGGGAGGGGGTATCGAATAGTGATGAGTAATACCGCACCTGCTAGGAGAGTACGAGGTGATGTGATGCTTTCTCAACCTGATGACGTCAGGTGGTGCTTGCATCGTCTACCCTCGCCTCACTTTGGTTCCAGTGTGATGTAATGGGCACACACGTCATGTGTCTTGGTGGTAGTTGGGCTTTCCTGTGTGTGTGTGTGTTTGTGTGTGTCGGGGACGGTTGAACGGAGTGGCGTCAGTGTTGTGCATCCCGGCGTGAGGGCTGCGCGTGCCACTAGCTTCTCCGACAGTGTTCTCCAACCACGCCTGCTGCGCAAGTTTCCGGGTCACGGAGTGGCATGCCAGTGATCTTGGCAGCACTAGGTTTGATTCGTCGGTGAACAGGATATGGGCGCGGTAAATGATCATGGCTAGCGCAGTCGATGATAGTGAATCTGAAGGGAACTTCGTCAGGTATTTGTTGGCTGTTCAGAAGGGCAGCAGGCGATGTCTAGAGGAGGCGTTTGGCCTGTTGTACCGGGCGTGGGGTCGTGGCAAAAGCTACGCCACGCTGGAAGAGTTCTGCGTTGATGCCTTAGGCTGGCAGAGAGAAGATCTGGCCAACTTCTACGAGGCTCAGGGCATGCTCGGCAGCTCCTCAAATGTGAGGCCACCGTCTCTCAATCCGTACCGGGATCACCCTGAACCATCCGCGCTATGCAGCGCTGGACCCGGTGTCCTCCAAACTTCGAGACCCTCTCTCGAGGACGTAAAATCGCCTGTGTTAGGTAGCTCTGGGCACCTAATTAGGCACACTACGAGAAGTGTCCGACAGAGGCGGTCGCTATCGAAGCGTGGGGCTGGGCTAGAGGTCCCCAGGAACGGCGGACCAGGCTCGTGTGGGTCACCACAGCGGGTCCACCACCTCACACCTCTGGTGGTCCAGGCCTCCACAGCATCTGGAAGCACTCATTTGCCTTTAGTCGCGCGCTCCCCATCACCAATAACAGGTAACGACTGTGTTGCACCATTAAAACACGGGGTCAAGTATGTTGCGCCATCAACCTACACGGTTGATTTTGTTGCGCTATCGAAACAGAAAGTTCATTATGTTACACCATCAAAACAAAAGGAGGATCCTCCTGCGCCATTGAAACGAGAGGTTGGTTCGGTTTCACCATCAAAACAAGAAGCTGGTCCGGATGTAGCATCAAACCAAGACATCAACCCTGTTGGACTCTCGAAACAAGGTGCTGACACTGCAGCACCATTGAAACAAGGGGCTGACACTGCAGCACCATTGAAACAAGGGGCTGACACTGCAGTACCATTGAAACAAGGGGCTGACACTGCAGCACCATTGAAACAAGGGGCTGACACTGCAGCACCATTGAAACAAGGGGCTGACACTGCAGCACCATTGAAACAAGGGGCTGACACTGCAGCACCATTGAAACAAGGGGCTGACACTGCAGCACCATTGAAACAAGGGGCTGACACTGCAGCACCATTGAAACAAGGGGCTGACACTGCAGCACCATTGAAACAAGGGGCTGACACTGCAGCACCATTGAAACAAGGGGCTGACACTGCAGCACCATCGAAACAAGGGGCTGACACTGCAGCACCATCGAAACAAGGGGCTGACACTGCAGCACCATCGAAACAGGGGCTGACACTGCAGACCATTGAAACAAGGGGCTGACACTGCAGCACCATTGAAACAAGGGGCTGACACTGCAGCACCATCGAAACAAGGGCTGACACTGCAGCACCATTGAAACAAGGGGCTGACACTGCAGCACCATTGAAACAAGGGGCTGACACTGCAGCACCATTGAAACAAGGGGCTGACACTGCAGCACCATTGAAACAAGGGGCTGACACTGCAGCACCATTGAAACAAGGGGCTGACACTGCAGCACCATTGAAACAAGGGGCTGACACTGCAGCACCATTGAAACAAGGGGCTGACACTGCAGCACCATCGAAACAAGGGGCTGACACTGCAGCACCATTGAAACAAGGGCTGACACTGCAGCACCATTGAAACAAGGGGCTGACACTGCAGCACCATTGAAACAAGGGCTGACACTGCAGCACCATTGAAACAAGGGGCTGACACTGCAGCACCATTGAAACAAGGGGCTGACACTGCAGCACCATTGAAACAAGGGGCTGACACTGCAGCACCATTGAAACAAGGGGCTGACACTGCAGCAACATTGAAACAAGGGCTGGTTGTGTTGCTGCATCAAAACAAAGGATGGCCACGTACCTTCAAAACAAAATGCCGATCCTGATGCACCATCGAAAACAAATATCGGACCAATTACGCCATCAAAACCAAAGGGTGAGTGTGCTACGCTATCCAGACACACTAGTGGTAGTGTTTCATCAAAAAAGGATGACCCTGTTGCACCATTAAAGCAAAAGCTATACAGTGTTGCACCGTCAAAACAAAAGAACAAAGGAGTCGCAGTGTCTAAACACAAGAGTGGCCATGTTGCACCATCAGAACAAAAGAATGGCAGTATTGCACCATCAAAACGAAGGAAAAGTGTATCACCCAAACAGAAAGATGACAGTATTGCACCATCAAAACCAAGTGCTGATCCTCTTCTACCGTCAAAACAAAATGTTGTTCATATTGCACCATTAAAACAAAAAGTGGTTCATGTTGCACCATCAAAACAAAAAGTTATTCATGTTGCACCATCAAAACAAAAGGGTAAACGTATTGTAATCTCGAAACAAAAGGACGACAGTGTTCCATCATCAAAACAAAGGACGACAGTGTTCCACCATCAAAACAAAAGGACGACAGTGTTCCATCATCAAAACAAAGGACGACAGTGTTCCACCATCAAAACAAAGGACGACAGTGTTCCACCATCAAAACAAAAGGACGACAGTGTTCCACCATCAAAACAAAAGGACGACAGTGTTCCACCATCAAAACAAAAGGACGACAGTGTTCCACCATCAAAACAAAGGACGACAGTGTTCCACCATCAAAACAAAAGGACGACAGTGTTCCACCATCAAAACAAAGGGACGACAGTGTTCCACCATCAACACAAAGGACGACAGTGTTCCACCATCAAAACAAAAGGACGACAGTGTTCCATCAAAACAAAAGGACGACAGTGTTCCATCAAAACAAAAGGACGACAGTGTTCCACCATCAACACAAAGGGACGACAGTGTTCCACCATCAACACAAAAAGGTAAGAATGTAGCAACATCAAAACTAAATGATGACCTTGTTGCACCAGCAAAACAAATGGACGACAGTGTTGCGTCAAAACAAAAGGGTGAAAATATTGCCACGTTAAATCAACGGGGTGAGAGTGTTGCACCATCAAAACACGGAAGCGACCGTGTTGCACCATCAGCACATGGAGGCAAGCGTTTGACAGCATCAAGACAAGTGCAGGTGGAACTTCAGAGCATTATCCGCGAGGCCAGCCGGTCACTGGTGTCTCCCGACGCGCTACATAGTAATAGAACTCCTGAAACAGGTCATGGAAACATACTTGAAATTGATCCCGATCCAAGCCAGCTTCCGCACAAGGTGCTGGCGTTTTTCCTGAGGGAGGGCTTTCCGGAGCTGCCTGCCAGGGCTCGGTACCTTCTTTGGCGACTCGAGCGTCTTGTTTACGTGGTATGCTACCGGGAGACGGAGTTTGATGATCAGCTTCTTACCCTGAGACTTCGAGATCTCGGTAACGTGATCAGCGAGATGTTATCTATCGTCATTCATTACTGCATACAGGTGACGGAAAGGAGCATCAAAAAAGCTACAGATCAGCTGCGTATAGCAAAGCAGAGGCTTAGAAAGGCTCAAAAAGTATTTGAAAAACAAGTCAGTTTTGTAATGAAAACTCGAGAAGAGCTCAAAGATGCCGAAAGAGATCTTCAAGAAGCTAAAGTAAAAAATTGTGAGCTCTACAGAGTTTACTCCAGATCACAGAGTTGGGAGCCAGAGGAAAACACTAGTGGCAAAGCTATGTCATTAAGCTGTGTGGGAGCCGCAGGCAACTGTTCCATTGCTGACGTCAACGCACAGGGAGATTCTGGGAACGTTTCATTGGCTGATGAAGTAGATGGGAGTGGCTTGGAAACAAAACACCAGGATGGTGTCCTGGTGTCCGGTGACAGTCTATTTGTGAGTGTCATGAAAGAGGTGGCTGTCATCGAAAGAAGACACAGTACTTTATGGGAATTAGACAGGAAACTCAAAAGGATGCTGAGGAACAGTCAGGAGTCGGTCATATTTACGAAGAAAGAAGTGCGCGATAGGCTTGACTCCAATGTTTCTGCCGAGCAAGAAGCCATTGCTAAGGATGACATTGTTAGCGAGAGGTACGCTCTAGCCAGTAAACTCTCGAGGGAGATCAAAAATCTTCGCAAAGATTATAACTCTCTGCAAGAAGATGAAGCTGCCATGATATCTGGTATAACAGATGATATTGAAATGCTGAGGATGATGGAACTGAGCGAGGAGGCTATGAGGGCAGGCGGACGTGACCTCCAAGCGTTGAGAGAGAGCCATCCCGGGAGGCTGCTGATGGAGGCCAGACAGCACACTACGACGTTTGCCTCTAGCGTCAAAATATTTGACGTAGGGGAGTGGCTTATGAGAAAGCGATGTGTGACGATGGATGTGCAAAGTATATACTCACGCCTAAAAATAAATAACACGGAAAACACTGTAGACTTGCTGGATATTCTGGGAACGAGCAGTGAGGACCCGTCCGTAATCATTCTCTCTGGCCCTAAAGGCAGCGGTAAATCATGTGTTTGCCACTATCTGCAACACCTTTGGAAATTAAGCAAATTTCTTGACAAATCTAGACTTCACGAATTTGATTTAGTTGTGTATTGTAGACTGAGTGATTTACCACCGTCAGAATCATGGAGCCAATACCTGAAGGATCATGTGTTTTGTCTTACCCTCAGAGATTTCCCCGACACTGATGTTTACGAAGCGCTCGGGTCCTTAACTGTTCTCTTCCTGTTGGACGTTGGATCTCTTACATCTTCAAGCAGTAACATCTTAAAAGACGTCATCAGCAATCTAGGAAAAAATCGCGCTGTTATAACTGTCCGCCCAGGAAGCGAGAGTGACGTCCTGGAAATCACAAAAGGTTACAGCCATCGATTTCTTAGAGCTAAGCTTTGCCCTATGACCCTCGAAGCCGTCAAAGCTTATTCTACCAGGCTTTTGTCAATGGTCGAAAATGAAGGTGCTTCTGCTGAAGTTAAAGTTAACCAGTTCACAAAATTCATAGAGTCCATGAATAAAACAGAAACTTTATTGTACCCTCTTCATGTGGCTTATCTTCTGTATCTTTGGCGCGTGGCCCCTTTGAAAGCTATACACGCAAACTGCGTGTCTCGCCTTTACAGCCAGGTGGTCATCTTATGCCAACACACCCTGACGGAAGTCTTGAGGGCAGAGAGTAAAGGCGATAGGGCGACAGCAAGGGAGAGGGTCGACCTCATCACTCACCGCCTGTATGAGGCCGCCTGGAGGCTCATCACTCATCACAATTGGCAACATGATGGACACACGCTACTAGAGCCTGAACACAAGCTTATGGACGATCCAGTCGTTTTCACCATCTTTAGCCCTCTCGTTGTGGTGGTGGAAGAACCAGATGGAATACGGCGCGGGATCCTCCCTCATCCTTCAATTGCCGAAATCTTTTGTGGGTTTTTCCTTGCTAACCAAAAGCTTCTGCGCTCTAAAGGCTCACCTTTGCTTCCTCGTCGCGATAAAATTGAAAAATTATGTGTACCTGAATTAAAGAGATTTAGGTATGTGCTCCCACATACAGCTGGAGCTCTAGTCTACAATAAGCACAGTTTGGACGATGCTAAAGAAATAGCTTCTGTATACCTAAGATCGTTGTCAGAAGATAGAGACATGGAATCATGGCTAGAGTTGCTGAGGGAATGCGACTTCATTACACACATGTGTGCGGCAGTGTCGGGAGTGCTGGCCCGTTACAGCTCGTGGACAATTGCCCATCACGACCAACAAACCAACTGTGCTGTTGCCGACTTGCTTAGAAAGGGGGCGTACCAACCCAAGTTTATTATTATTTCACAGCCGTTGAAAAGTGGAAAGGGTGCGTGTATCGGAGACTGTGTCATTCGCGCCCTTTCCACCTGCTCCGCAACGCTAGTTCATATTCGCCAGGAGTCTCAGTTTTACGCCTGGGGAGAAGACGCCACCTGCGACTCTCTGGTAGTTCCTCTGCAGCCTCCCGGCACGCTGCGGGAGTGTTGGGGCCACCTGGGTGTGGAGGGAGCCATGGCTTTGCGTCACAGCCATTATTTAGAGGAACTCAATGTACGGATATCGTCTTCAGAGGCCCTGGCGGCCCTCGTACTCAGCATTGAACATCTAAAACGTAGTCTTCGATACCTCTACATCCGTTTAGATATCCTCCCTTCCACTCCTGCCTCCAGTCTTCAACCACTAAATTTCAGCGGCAAGAAGCTGTGGTTGAGAATGAGAGGCATTAACGACTCTACATTGGACTGGATAAAAGAGGTGACTGGCATACTGAACAGCTGGTACACGGAGGTGCTCCTGGAGGAGAGTTGTGTCTCCCCATCAGCGCTCCAGTCCCTCAAGGAGAGCCTTCCTAACACTCGTGTCCATATTTCCAGCTAATTATACACTTGGCTGCCAAGTGGTGTCCGTATAATTAGGCAGCTACAATTTTTTTTATATTTTTAACCGCATTATGCATTGAGCCATTGCAGCTCTCACGAGCCAGATCACAAAGGCTTTGTGATAATTAGAAAAGTGACAGATGAACTGTGTATTTTAACTCTGTACAACTTTACATAAAATGTATACTTTATACTAAAGCATCAGATCTGCTCCCGGGCCATACAGGCATCGCTTATGTTGAACAGCCAAGTTTTCAGGTGTTTTCACACATTGACTGTTCAAGTCCACCGCAAGTGCTGAATTAAAATCTTTACCCAAAATTAAGAGCCCTCGAGCCCAACTCACCGTTGAAGCCCATATAAGCTGGTTCACACCATATTGTTTCCAAGAGAAGTGGATTGTTGTTGCTGTTGTTTTTAGATTCAGCTACTTGGAGCAAAAAGTTCCAAACAGCACGGGTTATGGTGAGCCCGTCAGACTCACCTGGCACAGGAGATGTGCCGAGTTGCAGAAGAAAACACACACTTCCGGGAACTTATCATTATATTGTTATTTAAACAGTGCGCACAGCGCTCCTGAAATAGTGTATACAGCAACACTACTCTGGACAGCTCCATAAGCTTACTACGGCAACAAGAGCACCCAATGTATGTATTCACCTAGTTATGCTCACCTAGTATTACTTGAGGGGATTGAGCTTTGGCTCTTTGGTCCCGCCTCTCAACCGTCAATCAACTGGTGATTGGAAAGTTCCCATCAATCACCCAGAAATGTGATTGTGTGTGTGGGGAGGCGAGTGCGGAGGCAAGTTGGTCATTCCTACTATCTGGCTGCACGGTGAAGCAAACTAGTCTGTCTCCACACATCCTCTTCAGGTATGCTAATTGCTTGTGTTAGCCACATCTTGCTCGTTATATTTTATTCAATCTATATATTAGCTTTTACGGCTGTACATCTATTTCAGTCCAGCCGTAATTGTATTTGGCAACAAATACATTTTGTAATGTAAATGGCTACAAATGGGCATTTGTAGAGAATAGAGCATCTGAATCTTTAGTACACTTGTAAAATATTTTAATGTGAGGACAGGGTTGGCGCGGAGCTGTAGCCTATTTCTCCCAAGTAAATTCTTCCTCCTAGGCTACGTTACTCCCGCGGTGACTCAACCCTTCCTTACCACACCTGAAACACCTAAATTATTGGGACTTAAATTCCTACCCTTATGATCAACATACACCATTGGTTATTATAGCTCTACCCCCCCCCCCCTTCTTTCCCCTGCCCACTCAACACACCGTTGGTTATCAGCCTCCACCCTCTTCCCACGGTCAACTCACCCTTGGTTATCCTAGTCCCCCGCCCCGGTAAACTCTTCCCTTGGTCAGTCCCGCCCCCCACCTGTGACCACGCGTGAGCCTACTTTGCGCTACTGTGTGTACACGAAGCCCTGGGACACTTACACAGTGAGAGGCATCACACACCAAGCTACATGCCATATTGATATATATGTATACACACGCTGTATAACATGCTCAAAAATGTCTCCAAAAGTTAATTTGATGCATAATGCATATACAGTAATACGTAGTGCATCAAGATACATGAATTACACAATATACTAACATATGGTACACCTGATATATCAACCGAGTGGGCACAATTTTTTAACGTTATACTTGGATATTGTGCCCACTGGGTAGATAAAAATCACATTTGCAGATGACACTAAGATTTATGGTAAAGTTGAGAAGTGACAATGATATTGAGGCCCCACAAAGAGACCTACATAACTCCACAGTGGTCGGAAGACTGGCAAATGCTTTCTAATATCGGAATTTACAGGTCCTTGCATGTGGGGCATAACAATCCATATCACAACTACCAAATTAACATTTTCTTGCAGCAGATTGATGAAGACAAGGACCTTGGAGTCAGACTCCACCATTCACTGAAAGTTGCACGAGTGGGAGCAGCATTAAAAAAAAAACTACCCTAGGATTAGTCAAGCGAACCTTTGACTTCAAGGAAAAGACGGTAATTATTCAACTGTATAAATCTCGGGCGCGACCCCACTTGGATTATTGTAACCAAGTATGGAGACCATCTTCAGAAAGACACAGTTGTTTTGGAGGAAGCTCAACACCGGGCAACAAAAATAATTCCAGAACTAAGTCAACTCTCATACCAGGAACTGTTGAGGGCCACAGGGCTCGCAATACTGCAAACCAGACACAAAGCGGATCTCATCGAAACTTTAAAATACTAAACAGTTTGGAGGATATTGCTTTTAAAAGGTCACATGTAACAGACTAGGAATAAAGGGTTCAAGCTCAACAAACCACAATGTAGGACAGAAAACAGGAAATGTTTTTTTCATCCACAGGGTTATAAATCCATGGAACCACCGAAACTGTAAATGCCAAAACTGCCGAATTTCAAAATCCAGCCCGATAAAATCAGAACGACAAATGAGAGGGGGGGGGGCTGACAAGCCGCCGGCTTCCTGTCATCGTCGAGGCCACTAGAGACACAATGGCCTTCAGGTAAATTCAGGTATATAATACAAATACTTGCAAAACGCCAAACTGCATTACGAGACACAATGGTTTATATTAGTAATGCATCAAGTTAGGTAAGAGTCGAGCCATCCTCTTACCCGGGACATACCAACATATATATCTGGGTATTGGCCTTTAGCATCTGATAACCAACTGACAGGACCAATCTTTTAAAAGGTGTAATAACAAACGGGTGTTTTTGCATATAAATTACATTTAGTATGTATTGTGGGTTATGCATTATTAAGTCTCGAAAAGATTAGATAAGGTGTTTTACTTACGGTGATTTAGAGAAGTGTTTACAGTACTGGCTGGAAGTGAGAGGGGCAAGTTTCTAGTCATTAACTTTGAACAGGAGTCAGGTTGACGAATGCACAAAATACAGACTGTTACTGGCTAGAATAGTCGACATTTTGTTCATACACATTGTGACTCCACTGGTCTTTTGTTTTGGTGATGTTTACTATGGGTAAACCATTTCGAGAAATGCGCCTCGAACGTAGGAAGCGAGTGAAACACATCCCGAGAAAACCTCGAACGTAATCAGTTGGGCGTCACGTGTACAACGCACACAACAGCCCGTCCTCCTAAAGTTTCCCAACGTCAAGAAACTGTCGTACTAAAGTGCCAATATCTCAATCAATATCTCTATAACTTGATTAACCAGATAGGTCCTCTAAGCAGAGGACCCAAAACAGAAAACGGCACTGTCAATTTTGCAAGCCGCTTCCAATTTCTAGTACATGTCGACTACTACGTGAATGGATTTTATCCCTTTGTTCTGATGACGTTTTTCTGCCACTAAAAGCTTAATTAATAGTGCTCATAGCAGCCCGCCCTCATCAACAAAGGCCATCAACCAGGACACACCAACAACAACACACCAGGACATACAACAATACACAAGAACTCCATGATAACATATCAATACACACATTAGATCTGATACGTATCACCGAGTTATATAATTCCGTAATATTGATTGACAAATAGATCACAACAGTACATAATATGGTGCACCAAGCAACATAAAGTGAGGTAGACATAAATGCAGCAGCAACACAGCCATACCTTACCTTGAGGATACCTTGAGGTTCTTCCGGGGCTTATCGTCCCCGCGGCCCGGTCATCGACCAGGCCTCCTGGTTGCTGGACTGATCAACCAGGCTGTTGGACGCGGCTGCTCGCAGCCTGACGTATGAGTCACAGCCTGGTTGATCAGGTATCCTTTGGAGGTGCTTATCCAGTTCTCTCTTGAACACTGTGAGGGGTTTGCCAGTTATGTCCCTTATGTGTAGTGGAAGCGTGTTGAACAGTCTCGGGCCTCTGATGTTGATAGAGTTCTCTCTCAGAGTACCAGTTGCACCTCTGCTTTTCAACGGGGGTATTCTGCACATCCTGCCATGTCTTCTGGTCTCATGTGATGTTATTTCTGTGTGCAGGTTTGGGACCAGCCCCTCTAATATTTTCCACGTGTAAATTATTATGTATCTCTCCCGCCTGCGCTCAAGGGAATACAGATTTAGGCTCTTTAGTCGGTCCCAATAGTTTAGATGTTTTACCGAGTGGATTCTAGCAGTAAAGGATCTCTGCACGCTCTCCAGGTCAGCAATTTCACCCGCAGTGAAAGGGGCTGTCATTGTGCAGCAGTACTCCACTCTAGAGAGCACAAGCGTTTTGAAAAGTGTCATCATCGGTATGGCATCTCTAGTGTGAAAAGTTCTTGTTATCCAACCTGTCATTTTTCTTGCAGTTGTGACGGCTACTTTATTGTGTTCTTTAAAGGTAAGGTCTTCCGACATAGTTGATGACAAGGTCAGCAACTGACCTCTAATGGTACACTGCCGCGAGAACCATATATTATAGATTCTTGCTATATCCGGACCCATTATAGATATTGCTATAATGGTTCCGGATATTGCTATAGTGACTTCCTGTCCTCGTCGAGGCCACTAGTGTTAGTGGCTCTCAGGTGAACTCAGGATGACATCCAGTAGTCCCGTACTCCTCCTATCTCTCCCCTTAAAATGCGCATGCGTCAGCGGTGCGTCCTCACATCCTGGGTGTCACGCTTCCGCTGGCATTAACAGATAATAGTTGCATTTTTAATATGGCGGATATGGGTACGTTTGTTGTTGTTTTTAGATTCAGCTACTGGCAACAAGAAGTTCCAAGTAGCACGGGCTATGGTAAGCACGCAGTGGACTTACCTGGCTCAGGAGCGGGGCTGTAACTGTGGATGGTTAACTCTTATAAGGAGTTATATATTTACCTGCATTTACCTGAGGGCAGGAAGCCGGCGACTTGTCAAGTGTCTCCCAATTTGCCCCGTATATAGCACAGTACGGGTTAAGGGGGAGATGTATTAGCACCAACACCACCCCAAGTACCCTCCAGTCTGGCCCGTCTAATTACTCAAAGCTACGCACAGCTTCCTAGCATTACGTAAGTAATGAAGAACTGTGATATATTTACTCAGTATAATGTTGGTGCTGAATGTAGAACATCAAAAACATTTTTACTCTGAAATAATCTAATTTGATAACGAAATTAGATGAAACTAATTGTGGCTGGTGACGCCACAGGAAGTCGACGCTCCAAGCGACAATGTTGCGGCTTTGGGTAATTAGATGGACCCAATTTCGTTATAAAATTTTATTATTTTAGAGTAAAAATATGTTTTTTCATGTTCTACATTCAGCACCAACATTATAGTAAGTAAACATATCACAGCTCTTCATCACTTACATAATACTTGGAAGCTTTGGGTAGCTTTGGGTAATTAGACGGCCCCCCCCCCCCCCCCCCGAAGTACCCTATCTTGATTATCTTGATTATACCTAGCACCTTTTAAGCACCATGATAGGTTTCCAGATGGTGTTTCCATGATACGTTATCTCAAATTAACCTGCCAAGGAGTGTTGTCCTCCCATATTCGTATTGGCGATAGTCACACCTGTTATATATTTGATTTTTTTTATCACGGGAAATTGATCTGGAGCCACGTTGTCTGTGGTGTAGTGTGGCCGGGTATTGTGACCAGTTCTCGATGGGTATTCATTAAGAATACCCATATTCATTAAGTAGGTAGTCTATTGTAATTACCGCATATACCCAGTGGGCACAATAGCCAAGTCAACACAAAATCAGCGACATCAATGTTAATTCAACATTGAACCCAATGGCCACTCTTGAATATTGTGCCCACTGGGTAGTAGGTGGAAATATCGGGCACGAAAACAAGTTCATAAAATTTTTATTCATTTATTTTAGGAAGCATTTTTTGTTTAATTCCTCAATGTTAGACAGGTGATGAAATCCTGTGACAGCAAAGCGTGGACCGTGATCTGAGAGAATAATCACCAACCTTGGGGACTTGGTCAAGAGTTCTTGCAATCGCTCCATCAACGCCTCAAACCTTTTTTTTCTTGTTTCCACTTGATAATATTTTTTTAAGTTCGGTGGGCAAATATTTCAGAGGATTGGTTGAATAGAGAGGAAGGCTCTTGCTACATTAAAGCCATTTAGGCATACACCTGGGTTCTGTAGTGCATTCTTTTCCTTAAAACAGCCAGTTAACTTAATTTTGTTTACCTTCTATTTTATTAATTTCAGGTGTTTGCACGTGATGATGATGGCTCTTCAGTGAACAAAAAGGTGGTATTTCGCATCCAACACGGAGCACAGGATAAGTTTGTTATGGAGGCAGACACTGGGGTGATTTCTGTGGCCCAGGGTGCACTACTTGACCCAGACAGGACAGAGCCTAGGGCCACTACCTATATCCTGGAAGTGATTGCTCTGGATGGTGGTATTGGTACCGCCCAGCTCCAAGCAAGGACAGTTGTCAACATCACAATTTTAGATGTGAATAACAAACTGCCCATCTTTAAGGATCCTGGAACAGTCAGGTAATTCAGGGAGTTATAGATTTCACTAAATGTTGGCTTGTACAATGTTGCCCATGCCAGTTGTCTGGTTTAATGTATATTTTATTCATTGCAATAAGGTTCTTTTTTTCATGACGTACTTTCTAAAAGAATTTTGTTATATAAATTATGTAATAATGTTGTTTCAATTAGAGTGTTCGAAAATGAAGATATTGGTTCATATGTGCATCGCGTTGAGGCTGTGGACCTGGATGCTCGCCCTCGCCTCCGTTACTCAATTGATGCCGAGAGTTCTGAAGCCAGAAATGAGGAGGGTGCCATTGTTAAGGTAAATTGTTTATTTGTCAGTACAGTGCCAGTACTTTGGAAGGTTAGATGGATTGAAAATTATCTGAGTTCTATATTGATTATTCTGTTTTCCATCACATATTGTATCTTTATACCACTAAAAAATACTCATGAAAGACGAGCCAAAATTATATCATATATATATCAGTCCCCATGGCATAGTGGTAAGACACTCTTCTGGCGTTTCACGAGCGCTTTGGCCTGGGTTCGTATCCTGGCTGGGGAGGATTTACTGGGCACCAATCCTAACTGTATCCTCTGTTCACTCAACAGTAAAATGGGTACCTGGTTGTTAAATGATTTGACCTCCGGGGAATATTAGGATTAAGGACCTGCCCGAAATGCTATGCATGCTAGTAACTGTACAAGAATGTAAGAACTTGTACAGTGTATATAAATAAATAAAATATATTTTCCTAATTCATTTAAAAAAATCAATCCAGAGTTGTGCGTGTATTCAATGTTTGATGTATATGTATCTTAATGTATATGTATATATATGTATCTTAGTGGCTGTTTAGTATTAAACTTTTTAAAATTATTCAGTCCAATATTTTGTTTGAAATTTGTCGTATTGATTTTATATTGTGCTAATATGAAATCGAAGTTACAGTTCTGTACTGTACTGTACTTTATAAATACAGTGGAACCTTGGTACATGAACTTAATTTGTTCCTGAAGGTGGATTGAGTACAGATTGTTCGAGTACTGAACAACTTTTTCCCATAAGGAATAATGTAAATTGGATTAATCCGTTCCAGACCACAAAAATAAATATATTAATGCAATACTGTAATTAAATGAAATAAATACTAATACAGTGTACACTTTACCTGCACTTCGGAGAGTTGATGGCATATAGGAAGGTGGTGAGGCAGAGAAAGAGATGATATTCTTTGGCAGGGGAGTCCCCTACTATTATCATAGCTTTGTCAGGGTGATATTTTCAAGAAAACTTTGCACTTTCCCCCCATTTTGTACACATTTCTTTTATTAGAGAACTTGATTTAGGCATACAGTACCACACTCGGTATTAAGAGTAGACACGCGGTTATCACATATTTTGCTAAAAGTTCTTTTTCCATCTGAATCGTGATCTAACTAATTTTCTTCTTGCTAGGCTCTTATTACTAACTTTCACTAACTTTCTTAGGTGCCATCTTGAGGTTATCTTGAGATGATTTCGGGGCTTAGTGTCCCCGCAGCCCGGTCCTCGACCAGGCCTCCTTTTTGGTACACACCCCAGGAAGCAACTTGTAGCAGTTGTCTAACTCCCAGGTACCTATTACTGCTAGGTAACAGGAGCATCAGGGTGAAAGAAATATTATGCCCCTTTGTCTCCTCCTACACCGGGGATCGAACCCGGAGCCTCAGGACTACGAATCTGAAGCGCTACCCACTCAGCTGTCAGGCGCGACTTATGCTGCCATGGTGACTTATTTACACTAAGAATATAAGAAATGTCTGAAAATGTTTAGAAAGTATGGTGGTGTTGTGCACTGAACGACAGCAATGGCAAAAGTGATGTATTGGGAACACGTGTTTTCGTGTGAGTGCTAAGCAAACGGACAAGTACTGAACATCAACACAGGGTCTAGGTGCCGAAAAGTTAGAGTTGGAAGCTGTTTGAGTACCAAGGTTCTTCTTTACAGTATTGTACTTGTAATACTGTAATGTCTAATGGGGGACCTTTGACAAGCTGCCGGCTTCCTGTCCTCATCGAGGCCACTATATTAGTGGCCCTCAGGTAAATACAAAATTTTTGTTGAAGCATTAGATTTGTTGTAATGTATTGTTTTCATTAAGATTATTCTGTTTTTAAATTAACTGTACAGTATATATCTTACAGCCATCAGAGTATGATTTTGCTGGTGCTTTCGAGATTAGTCAAGTGGAAGGTGTTATCCGAACCGCAAATCAATTGGATCGAGAGCAAGTTGAAGTAATAAGACTTGTTGTTGTGTGTGAGGATATAGAAGCTGCAACAGAGAAGCAAACAGCCACAACCACATTGACCATCATTGTTGAAGACACCAATGACAATGACCCTCATTTCCGTAAATCATTTTACCGAAGAAGCGTTGCGGAAAATGCTAAGAAAGGAACGACAATCGTGACCGTTGTGGCAGATGATGTGGATAAGAATCGTACAATCTCTTATTCTTTGCAAGTAAGTTTTCAACAAATTTCAAAGAGCCTGTAAATGTAAGCTATGGACAGTGATGCATATACAGTATTTATTTATAAATACTGTACAGCATGGAAAATAAAAAAAAATTATTCTTAAATAAGATGCCACATTATATATTTGTTTATCTTATGAGCAAGAAATTAACAAATAAATGTTTCGTTATACATCGGTACAGGGTATTGTATTTCGATGTACAGTATTTTAAATATAGAATTTTGTTTAACTCTACATTCCTTTCTTGCCTGCAGGGACCATCTGAGATATTGTCTCTAGTGAAGCTGGATCATGAAACTGGTGAAATTGTTGTGGCTGAACGTGTAGATCGTGAACAGTTCTCGTGGCTGAACTTCACTGTGCAAGCTACTGACTCAGGCGTGCCTTCTCGCTCTAATGTAGCAGATGTTGTAGTTCAGGTGAGATTATGGTACTTCTATGTTTTATCTTATACTTAGTTTGAAGAGAATGGTTTTACAAAACAATAATTATACCCTATGATAGAAGATAAATATCCTGTTAAATAGTAAGTACAGCATTGAAACAATACTGTATAGTTCAATACTATACTGTATTTATAAAGCATTATATGATTATAAATGTTTTATTACTTTTTGTTGCATTTGGTGTGCAATTTATGACTCTTACTTATTTTAGATAGTGTAGTAACTACTGAAGATGGATGTATGACAATACTTGGGTATTGATGTAAAAGAAACAATGTCTCTACTGTAATAGACTAGAATGTCAAATTTTGTTGGTAATTAGACTTCTGTCTGAATATTTTGTATATTTTTGTATTACATTTTTAGTATTTTCTTACCCTATTGTTTTGCAATCTTTTCCACCTCTTTTAGGTGAATGCTCTATCACACCATGCAATGAGAAACCTAGTAATGATGATGAAATGGACTTCAGAAATCTTAATTTTTTACATTAATTCAAATAACAGGAGAAAATTTACAAACGCGGCATATTAATACAGTACTAATTTTTTATAACTTTGGAAAGGCAAAAGTTTTTAGCTTAATTATTCTTTGTTTAAAATTACAAATGCAGTAAAGTTTTTATAAACTCTTACCTTGATCAAATGATTTGTCACTAGTGACCAGATAATTTAGCAGGTGGCCACCACTCCTCTAAATGGCAACTTTGAGCTGTTGTAATACCTGTAGTACATAATACCTGATTATACATAATTATTCACAATTATTATAAATCAACCCGTCCTCTTAAAAATAATGTCACTTTTTGCTCATATGCACGCTATGGCCAAATTTGGACGTAACTTGAAATGAAATTGACTCACAAAAGTGACGTACTGGCCCGTTTTCTGTTTGAGTCGTCCGGCTTACTCGGTAAGGTTAGAACAGGCAACTTTCAATTAATGTTTCTTATAACGTTTTGAAACTTTATGAGAATTTTCTGCCCACCTAACCTATCAGAGGACCCTTAACTTACTGTTGTTGAAAAAAAAAATCCAAAATTTATTTTCATTTTTTTTCATTTTCAAATTACGTCCACTTTTGGCCATATGGGCAAACGGCCAAAAGCGACGTTATTTTTAAGAGGACAGGTTGACCAGACCACACACTAGAAGTTGAAGGGACGACGACGTTTCGGTCCGTCCTGGACCATTCTCAAGTCGCTTGTGCTCAAGTCGCTTAATGAGTTCAACTGCTAGCACTCAATCTGTGCTGGATTGAATGTTCATCAATGATTTATTTCCCACAAGCGACTTGAGAATGGTCCAGGACGGACCGAAACGTCGTCGTCCCTTCAACTTCTAGTGTGTGGTCTGGTCAACATACTTCAGCCACGTTATTGTGACTCTTCGCCTGCAAGAGGACAGGTTGTATAAATAGGGAACAAACACTTGATTAACAGAGGTAAGAGTTGAAATACAATAATATTACTGTTTTGTACATACAATTATGTGGTAGATTACATTAATTTTTCAGAGGATACAATAGTACGATAATAAAACATCTGACTCACTGAGACACCTGCCCGAAATGCTATGCGTGCTAGTGGCTTTACAAGAATGTCAGACTCAAATCTCTGTACTCTCATAAACCCAATATACCTTCTTGTATATAAATAAATAAATAAATCTGATATATCTCAGGTAATTGATGAGAATGACAACAACCCAGTTTTTGTGAACCCTCCCACCAACTTGACCATCAGAGAAGATGCACCTCCTGGCACTCAGGTAGCCACCGTCACAGCAGTAGATGCAGACTCTGATGATTATGGAATGGTAACTTACCTTCTTGACAGGAAGTCCTCACATGGAAAATTTAAGGTGAGAAATAAAGGTTAATGTATTATTTTGCAATATTATATTTTATGTATAATTGTATTAAAAACTGAGTTTTCAGATGTAACCTACATCCTTTCTCAAGGTATTGTATACAATGTTCTGAACAAGATTGGAGGAGTTTGCATTTACAAATCTGGCAGAGCACCTCACTTGGTGTCCATCAATAGATGTTGTCAGTATGCTCCCCAGGGACGTCGAAGTGCCAGAATAATGCTCAATTATCCTGATTTCTAGGAACAGTGGACAGGGGTTCCACATAATCATTATCTTTACTTTGGACATCACAGGGTCTGTGCTTATGTGAATTGATGAGATTAGTTAATTGATAACCAACGAGAAGTTGACATAATGACATTGCTAGTTTGGAATAAAGTTGATAAACTGATAATCATAAATGCATACAGCCCACGAGCAAGAAACACATGGACAAAGGAGGAGCTAGATGCCAAATGAAAATCTTAATGGTCATGAGAGAATAATCTCTTATTGGTCATGAGAGAGAGTAGAGTAAGAGCAGATAAAGATAAAGCACAAATGTTTGTACTTAGTGACTTCAACTTGAAATCAATAGAATGGTAAACCTATGAAGCAAGAACAGAGGACATTTGGACTGGCAGATTCATAAACCTCATCCTGGAGACAAACATGTTCCAACATGTTAAACTGGCTATGGTAATGAGTGAAGAGGATGTTCCATCGATGCTGTAATTATATATTCACCAGGAAAGAAGAGATATTTGATATTCAGTACCTTCCTTCCTTGGATAAGAGTGACTATGTCCTTGTGGAAATGAAATGCTATGCATTATAATCTAGAAGAGAATGAGAAAAATAAAGCAGTTAAAAAAACTGATATCAGGATAGGACATTATGGGGAACTTAGCAAGTTCTCTAATGAATTTGATTGATAAGGTTTGTTGTTAGGCATAGAAGTAAATGAGATGTGTGCCAAGTTTTGTGAGATATATGAAGTCACAAAGTCATCCCAAAACAATGGTGCAGAATTAGAGAACAGGATTGGTTCAACAGAAATTGTGAGCTTAACAGAGAACTAAAGATAAACAAATTTAATCAATATAGGTAGAGACCAAACCCTCAAACATGCTAGCAATACAAGGAAGCAAGAAATATCTACATAGCAGTGAGAAGAGAGGCAGAAAGAAATTTTGAGAAAGGGACAGCAGATGAATGTTAAACAGAACCAGGTCTATTCTCTAAATTCATTAAAAGTAACCTGGTGGTAGTTGGTACAGGTACTCAAGCAAGCTAATTGGTAATTAGTCAAGGAATGGTTGAAGGGGAAAGGGGGGGTAAGTTTTTTAATAGACTGCTAGCACTCAATCTGTGCTGGATTGAATGTTCATCAATGATTTATTTCCCAGTAGCATTATGACCCTGCAGCAACCATTTTAATAGTAGGTACCTGTACAGCTGGTGCTAGTGCAATGTGTTGTCCTCCCTGATTGTGCATATTCCTTTTAGAGATGCACCGGATCTTACGTTCATGAGCAGCCAAATATGATGGCTCAGAAATAAATAAAAAATATAAGTAAGAAAACATCTCAAATGACAGTTATGTATGGAGGTAGAAAAAGTTGAGCAATCTGCCATGTACTAATGTTGTATAAGTAAAGAAAGAATTATGATTGAGAGTTCTTTTTACATTAGCATTCACTTAGGGTAAGTGTATTTGGTAAGTGCATTATATAGTGATTCATAGCAGTTGTGTAGTGATTCAGTTGTATAAATCTGGTGCAGCCCCATTTGGATTATTCTATCCAGGTATGGAGACCCCAACTTCAAAAGGCCATAGCTGCTCTGAATAAAGTGTAACACCGGGGCAACAAAAATCATTCTAGAGCTAAGTTATCTCTTGTAACAGGAATGGTTGGGAGCCACAGGGCTAACAACACTGCAAACCAGGCATGACAGGGCAGATCTCATTAAAACTTTTAAAATACTGTACAATTTGGTGGATGTTGATCCAGAAAATGTCTTAAAAACTTCAAATGTAGCACCAACAAAGAGCAACGGTTTCAAACTAGAGAAACCACAGTGAAGGACTGAGAACAGGAGATGCTTTTTCACCCACAGGGCAGTAAACCCTGAAACCACCTACCTGGTGAAGCCATAAATGCCAAGACTGTTGAATTTCAAAATCCAACTGGAAAAGATAATGAAGGCAAATGGGGGGGGGTTAATTGACACGCCAGCTTTCTGTCCTCGTTGAGGCCACTAGTGTTACTGGCCCTCGGGTAAATTCGGGTAAATATATAGAGTATTTAAATATAAATTCATTGCATTGTTTTTGCAGATTG
This sequence comes from Procambarus virginalis, assembly GCA_020271785.1. Taxonomy (NCBI): domain Eukaryota; kingdom Metazoa; phylum Arthropoda; class Malacostraca; order Decapoda; family Cambaridae; genus Procambarus; species Procambarus virginalis. Next base: position 10,044,337 of record WNGS01164858.1, on the reverse strand, counting down.
ACCCTGATACTGGAGATATAACGGTGGCCTCTGCCTTAAACCGTGAGGAGTTGAGTACCTTCATCCTTCTTATTGAGGCTTGGGATAACTATCAATTTGGATATTCTGCAGGAGATTCCAGGAATGCCTTCATGCAGATTGGGTAAGTTATTACTTATTAAATAGTTTCAGCATTGCATGGTGAAAATTAATTTACACTGATGCAAAATTATGCAAGATATTCATATTGTGAAAAGAACGCTCTTTGTGATTAGTGATTTGATTGTCAATATGCTTTTCTGGGAGGGTTTTAAGGTGGCTCCCTCTTGCTAACCACCTGGGATAGCTCCATTCATATCAAATTACACGACCATATGTACATAGGTACATGGCCATATAACCCATATGTATGGGGTCCATACATACGGACCCCATGCGTGTGAAGCCAAAGTTTTAAACAAGAAGGTACATTGGGTTGAGAGTACAGTACATAACATTGGTGTTCTTATCTTCTTGCAAAGCCACTAATATGCATAGCATTTCTGGCAGGTTCTTAACCCTTAAACTGCACATGAGGAATATATACGCCATGAGTAACATGTCCCATGTAACAACATGAGATGGGCGCCTGACAGCTGGGTGGACAGCGCTTCGGATTTGTAGTCCTGAGGTTCCGGGTTCGATCCCCAGTGGAGGCGGAGACAAAGGGCAAAATGTTTCTTTCACCCTGATGCTCTTGTTACCTAGCAGTAAATAGGTACCTGGGAGTTAGTCAGCTGCTACGGGCTGCTTCCTGGTGGTATGTAACAAAAAGGAGGCCTGGTCGAGGACTGGGCCGTGGGGACGCTAAGCCCCGAAATCATTTTAAGATAACCTCCCACTGAGCGCATGGCGTACTGTATATATATGTATACGCCATAGGGAGCCAGGCACGATTCAAATGACCCGTGGCTACACTTTCTCTTTTTTTTTCTTTTTTTTTTAAGATATATACAAGAGTTGTTACATTATGTACAGCCACTAGTACGCGTAGCATTTCGGGCAGGTCCCTGGAATATGACCCCCGCCGCGAAGAATCGTTGTTACAACCAAGCACACATTTTACTGTTGAGTTAAACAGAGGCTACAGTTAAGGATTTGCGCCCAGTAAATCCTCCCCGGCCAGGATACGAACCCATGACAAAGCGCTCGCGGAACGCCAGGCATCAGCTTCACATCAGCTTCCTCAGGGCTCTTGTAAACAGACGCCATGTTTAAAAAAATCATGGGCAATATTCTCCGGTGTGAGAGCCACAGTACTGTAGGAGCAACCAATGCTGGCGCATGCAGCATGAGTTAACAGTTTTAGTTTAGTTCATTTATTATGCACCCCATACCCATCTTGTGGGCGGTAGTGGAAAGGGTTACAGAGGCACATAATGGGCTCAGGGACTGAACCCCACAATTCATTTAGCTAAGCAAGTTACAATCTTGATGAGCTAGTTACAAAATTCAATATAAGTCGTCACATCAACAATGGGTTCGAGATCGACCTCAAGTACAGGTTCTAAATTAAGCAACTGACATATGTGGAGAGCTAGTGTCAAGATTTATATGTTTGTCCTGCACACCGCCTTCCATCCAGTGGGCAGCGGTGGATAGGTTACAATCACTCAGTTACTACCTACAGTTAGCAAACTGGGGATATTTGGCTAAAATTTCTGGTAGCAGATCATTTTGAATGAAATATTTACACATCGCTGGAACATTGGTTATAGAATTGTCTCTAAATTCACGTATCTTTTCGCACTCCATCACATAGTGACGGAGGGTGTGCGAATAATTTTGTTGACACAGTTTACATTTGGTCAGGTCTACATCGGCAGATAATGAGAATTCCCAGAGATACTTGTAACCGAGTCTAAGCCGAGCAGTAGTAACATCTAGAAGTCTGCTGATTTTATTGGATGATCCATTGATGTGTGGCTCCTCTTGCATGATAGTATGATGATAGATGGAATTACTGTTCAGCTTATGACCACAGCATCGCCTAAAAATGCCAAATAAATATGTAACTGCTATTATTTAGTGATGACAGTATTACAGATGACCCCTGGCTGTGATAAAAATGACCAGGATGGTGACAATTGCAGGATTGTTGTGATAATTAGTGCTGTGTGGGAGGAGTAATGCTGAGAGAGGGAGGGAGATTACTCACTGTGTGGCCACCTGTTATTGTTGGCATTCACCATACCAGCTCAGTGGTTCTCTATGGTGAACACAAATGTAGATACTTACATATAATGTGTGTATTAGTGTAATAACAGCAAAAGAATTATGTTGGGAGGAGCCATTTGGGTGAAGGAGGTGGCATCATCTGCATGACTTGTCTAGCTGTGTTGAGGGTGGCCACTATGCTCTTTGGGCACCCTATAAGCTTAGGTGTACAGTTACGGTGCATACATGTAGATACTTATTTATAATGTGTGTATGTAGTGTAATAACACACCAAACAGAATTGTTGGGGAAGAAATTTTAGTGCGCCTGACTTTCAATGAGTGAGGGAGACAGCCACCAGATGACTGTGTGTGTGTAGCGATGGCTCTTAGTAACTAAACTAACTATATCAGCTTAGTTGTACAGTTGTGGTGAACAAAACATATATAAGTATCTACTTTTATATAATGTGTGTGTATAGTTATACTGTATAGTGGTTATAACTGCAAAACTATTTGTTTATTGTTTTATGAACTTAATAGTTGAGTCACTAATATGAACACCATACTTTGAGTATAGGGATGATTCACACATGACGCTGACCGCCTTTGACGACCGCTCTGTCAATGCCCACATTTTGCCAGACGTCCTCGGCCTATTGCGCCTAAAATATGTCGCCTACGATTTTTTTTCCCCCAATGATCAGGGAACACAAATTAACATTTTTAGAAGACGAAATAATTTTTTTAGAATTTTTTTCTTGCGCACAGGGGTGTAAATCTCCTCAGGATCCTTTAGCAGCTTAAGGGTTAATAAGTTAATACCCAGTGCTAAACAGAATTAGTAGAATATTACTTGATATATCTGTACAACTCACAACTATTAAGGCTCCAATTTTAGTCAACTTTGGAAATATATACCACCAGTAATGTGTGGAAAATAGTGTAATGCTGTTTTAAGTTTTGTCATTTTCTTTTCCTTATTCTGTTAGCAACAGACTAGAATATCATGCATTAAATTGATGTAAAATTATCTTTTGCATTATGTTTATTTACTCACTTAATATGCAGATTCATGTTAATAAATATTTTTATTTCAGTGTAACAGTGGCAGACATAAATGATGAAGCCCCAGTTTTTGAAGAACGGGAAGGGTGCACAATGATTACAGAGTTCCACGAACCCAGAGATACAGTCACTGTTGTCAGAGCTTCTGATGGAGACGATCCAGCCTCACCCAATGGCCGAATTCTTTTTACTATTGAGGGTGGCAATGAAAAAGGTATGCAGTGTAGAAGTGAAATAATGTACAGTATTTTGATTTAAACTATTCATGTACTGTAATCCAAAATGACTC
>WNGS01164858.1:10019732-10039806 GCA_020271785.1 Procambarus virginalis | reverse complement strand
TAATGTCTTTAGGGTAGTAGTGCCTTGCACAAAACCGTACTACTCTCAGGATGCCTTGGTGATCGGGTGGATAGCAACAATTTTGCCTATAGGCCATTCTGACCTTGGTCCATCACTGTCAACTAGTACTAGGTCTCCTGGTTTAAGTTGAACTTTATTATAGGGGCTCGAGCTCCATAGTGGTACTCTCGTAGAGCGGTGAGGTACTCTCGAGTCCACACCTCATTCCACCTTTCAATTACTCTCGAGAGATGTTGGTAACTTTGTACTAAGTCACTCCTGGTTACATAGGAGGGTCGACGGGTCCTCTTCTGCCAAAGGTATCAGAGGGCTCAGCAGGCCTCCATGTATTAAATGCGAGGGACTCAGAGGCTCTCTGTGAGAAATCATCTGATAGGTAAGTTAATGGGCGATTGTTGACTCGCGCCTCAATTTCCACGACGAGTGTTTGGAGTTCGGAGTAACTAATTTTCTGTCGATGCAAGGTCTTCCTTAAACATTTCTTGACAGTCCCTATCATACGTTCGTAGAACCCACCTTGCCAGGGGCTCTGGGAGCAATAATTTCCAGTGGCATTGTCGTCTCTGCATGACAGACTGCACTTCTGGATGATTCCATATCTCTCGTAAGCAGGCTTCTCCTGCCACAAATTTGAACCATTATCAGATATCATGAGTTTGGGACAGGATCTGCGAGCTGCAAATCTACGAAAAGCTTGGATGAAGCTTCGGCACTCATGTCAGAAGTCACTTCTAGATGTACGCCTCGTGTGGTAGCACAGTGAAGAGGCAAATATAAGCTTTCACTGGTAATCTGGATTGCCAGTGAGAAGCAAGGCTCCTGTGTAATCGACACCAGTGGTCTCAAACGGATGAAGATGAACTACTCTCTCCTTAGGAAGTGGTGGAGGTCCTGGGTAAGGACACACTCGAGCGTCGTATCTTTTGCAGATTACACAGGACTTAATGATTGATTTGACAGTTTGACGACCTTGAGGAAGCCAATATTTCTGTCTGAGGTCGGTGAGAGTGTCTAACACTCCACCATGCAAAGTACCATATTGATGGTGATGTAAACTAGAAGTTTTGTAATAATGTGGTGACGTGGTAGAAGGATCGGATTCTTTGTATCCAAATCAATTTTTGCATGAAGCAACGTCCTCCCCACCTTAATATATTATGAGTGTTGGTATCATACCAGATACCTAGAGACTTGGTTAATTTATCTGGAAGATTTTCATATTCACTTCCATATGTCTCTTGTTGTGCACGTTTGATCCAGTAGATGATAGGATTGGGAAACTTATGTCTGATTCCTATCTTAGCAAGAAAGTCAAACACATGTGCTGTCACTCTTAATAACTTACTCAAGTTAGAATAATTGTGAGGATTGATAGCTGAGATTCGATGAGGTTCTGGGTCTTTCATGGGAGTAGTGATACTGGTCACTATGACTTGTGGTTTCTGTTTGGGCCACTGACCACTAACAAGCCATGAAGGTCCATTAAACCACATCGAAGACTTGCTTAGCTGTTTAATGTTAAACCTCTTGATAAGTAATCTGCAGGATTGTCCTTAGTGGGGACATGTCTGAATTTATACCCAGCAGATAATTCATGAATTTCCCTAACACGATTACTAACGTAGGGAGTTTTATTGTTGTTATTTCTTACCCATTGTAAGACTGCCTCATTGTCTGACCACACTACGATTTCACCAAAGTGGATATTATTGAGTGTCTTGGTCAGGCAATGAGCCAATCTTACTCCCACCAGCAATGCAGTTAACTCCATTTGAGGTAAAGATCTCTTCTTGATTGGAGCAACTCTTGCTTTAGATGTGAGTAAATTGATTGTGCACTATTGACTAAGTAGGCTGCAGCGCCATACGCTTTGCCAGAGGCATCGCAAAAACGTGCAAATTTGTGGGTAAGTTTTGTCCTGAAGCATTACGAGGAAATTTCAAAACACCTAATTGATTGAAATCCGTTGCGAGTATTTGCCATTTATCTTGCAACTCAATTGGCAACGGATCATCCCATCCCATATGTTTCTGCCAGCATTCCTGCATTAGGAGTTTGCCCCTTATTAATATAGGACTAAGTAAGCCTAAAGGGTCAAATGGTTGACTGACATACGAGAGTAATTTTCTCATGGTAAGGGATGAATTATTGGTTTGTACTGACTTGACATTCATCTCGTCAGTACCTGTGTTCCATTCCACGCCCAGAACTTTTAATTGATTAGGCACCTGATAACCTGGAAATTCTTTCTCGATTATCTGGTTTAATGATTTATTGTTTGAGGCCCATGATTGTAGTGGCATATTGGCTCCTAATAACTCACGGTTAGCCTCATGGTAATTTCTACCAATTTGGATTTGTCATTAGTAGTTCCCTGGAAATTATCGACATACAAGTTGTCACTGATCTCTGCCTTATAAGGGCTATTTGACTTCTTCAAATGTGTATCTAATGTGGCTTGAAGTAGAAACGGTGAGGAAGTCGCTCCAAATAGCACTGAGGCAAACCAGTAGGTTATGACATCACTGTCAGGATCCAGTGGATCTTTAATCCAGAGAAATTTGGTGTAATTACGATCCTCCTCTTGCAAGCCTACTCTAAGGAAAGCTTTACTGATATCAGCAGTATAAGCGAAAATACCAGTACGGAATCGTAACAGTACATCATGTAGCCTTTGTGTTAGGCTAGGTCCCGTTTGGAGACATTCATTCAAAGACACGCTGTTTGCCTTCACTTTGGCACTACAGTTGAAAACAATACGTATTGGCGTTGTCAATGAATCTTTCACCACAGCGTGATGGGGTAAATAGTGACCTGTTTTTCGGTCATCATTATCAACAACTTCGATAAATTTACTATGAGTTGTTGCTGAATTAATTGATGATACATATTTAATTTATCTGGCTGTTTCTTCAGCCGTATTGTGACTGTAATTGAGAGGCTGCCATGAAATAATTAACTGGAAGTTGTGGATGATTCAACTTCCATGGCAATCTCACCCAGTATTGTTTGTCTTTATAGACAACTGTATCCAGATATTGCTGGTAAGTCCACATATCATCAGGACTTGGTTGTTCAGGGACAATACCTAAAGTGTCTAAATCCCACAGACGATGTACAGGTGGATCAGACTCATTATCTTCAGATATTTCTCTGAAATGTAGGGGTGACTGTTCCAAGCCTAGTCACGCCACTATTGCATTGTTAGCTTGTTTGTTGGTTGACGCTGTTTTTTGTTGGAAAAGCACCGGTCCAGTAAGCAACTTGCCTCCAGCAGATGACAACAAATTCATTCCGTGTTGTCTGGTGCATCCAGTTATAAATTTATAATAATGGTCAGCGCCTATAAGTATACCAACATCTGTGAGGCAGTCAGAATTTATTTGTGATCTGCTAGCCTCATGCGGTTTCGTTTGAGATATCTCGCAGTGCGAGCTAGTCCTGTGACCTGCAGGTCTGAAGGAAGTTTATCTACTACTACCGCTTGTATTGGACTAGTGGAAGATCCAAGTCTCACTAACACCTTGACTACTTGGTATTCACGAGGTCCACTATTAGTCAAGAACCCAGAAATATTCAGTCTCACACTTTTGGCAGGTTTTAATTTTAACTGCTCGACTAATTGTTGTGTGATGAAGGTTTTCTGTGATCCTTGATCAAAGAGACCTCTAGTGTTAACTCTAGATTTCCTGTCAATTAGTTTGAGTTGAGCTGTAGGCAGAGTGGTATTATTGCCTGACTCAGTAGCAAGTACATTTATTTCTTGATGTACCTTGCAATATTGTACTGTGGTAGAATTCATAGAATTCTCCCCAGGTGTCACAGATTGTGTAGAAGTTTTTCTACATAAGGCATAATGATGTACACCTTTGTTGCATCTACTGCATAACCGTAGCTGCACAACACATTTACTGGGATCATGAGAACCCATGCACTTGGTGCATCTGTGTAATTCTTGGAGTTGTTTAACCCTTCAATTGCGCATCGCATCATATGATGCTTTGCCCGACTTGCAGTAAATTGCGCATCGCATCATATGATGCGCGGGCATACCGAGCACGATTTGAAAGGCCCGCGGGGTAGAGGGGGTCCCCATACACTGCCCAGGGGCTATAGTAAACAGCCGCCATTTTGAAAAAAAATCCAGCTCACGCTACCATCGCGTGGAAGGCCTCAGTTACCCAGCAGCCACCATGTCGAGCGCACGGCCGAACGCTTCCCGGGCACGCCCCAGGCAATCACTCACCCAAGAGCAAATAACCAGTGAATTATTTTCCGATGGTGAGGAAAGTGACTTTGATGACTCTGATATTGATAAAGACTACACGCAATTGACCGATGATGATAGCACGGACAGTGAATATGAGATACAGCCGCCTCCCATGGCGAGGCCTATACACTCACCCTTGCCGCCTCGGCCAGCGTCTACCCCAATTCTCCCTCGGCCACACAGTTCCTGTGATTATTTAGAGTCTGAGGATATGTTTGGTGACGAGTCAGAGGAAGGTGACTCTTTTTCTGGTTTTAGTGAAGTGGAATCAGAACATAGTGTTACCGAGCCTGGTGCCAGTACCAGTGGTGTTACTGGGCGAGATTTTGTCGCGTCAGCAGCGTCTCGGCCAGCCAAGCGCCACCGCATGGAACAACATGTGGCACCAAGAGCCTCATGTTCACGTGCCTCTACCTCACGTGCACGTGCCTCTACCTCACGTGCAGGTAGCAGCCGTACTGTACGTAGACGGGCTTTAGCTCCTGGTCCTCGCCGTAGTGCCTCTGCTGCGTCCCCTTTTGCGTCCCCTGCGTCTCGCAGGACACCAGGTGTACTAGTGTGGAGTGATGGTGCAGGTTTTATTCCCCGAATTCCTGCATTTGACGATAAAGACGTTGGGATTACAGATCTTTTCCCTGATAATGGTGATGATATGAGTGAATGTGATTATTTTACCGCATTCTATGAGCCACTCATGGAATATATTGTACACCAAACGAACCTTCATGCGGCTCATCTCATTAGAAAAGAGATAACAGAATTTTCACGCTTGCAACGTTGGAAAAACACCAATATAGGTGAAATGTATGTGTTTCTTGCAATATGTATGTTGATGAAACACTGTGTCAAACACGCTCTCACAGATTACTGGAGCAAAGATCTGACTATTCCAACACCTTTCTTCGGGAAATATATGTCCAGAGACAGATTTCAGATACTCCTCAGGTGTGTGCATTTTGCAACTAATGAGGACCGGACTGAGGAGGATAGACTTTGGCGAGTGAGGCACTATATGAATGAGGTGATTGGAAAATTCAGAGATTTTTACGTACCAGCACAGAAGCTGGTGATTGACGAATCCCTTATACTATTCAAAGGACGTGTTTCATTCAAACAGTATATTCCCTCAAAACGAAACAGATTTGGCTTGAAATTCTTTGTACTGTGTGACTGTGAAACAGGATACGTGTTACACATGATTCTGTATTCAGCTAGCGATGTAGACATTCCCGGTAACGACGAACATGGATTCTCTGGTAGTGTGGTGAAGTCACTGATGGCACCATGGATGAACAAGGGCCACATCCTATACACAGATAATTACTATACAAGTCCATTGCTAGCTAAGTTCTTGATTGAAAATAGAACCGGATTGGTTGGCACAGTAAAGCCACAAAGAAGGGAAATGCCAGTGTTTGAAGGTGGACTTGCAGTTGGTGAGTGCCAGGTACGGAAATGTGATGAAATTCTCTCAGTACGGTGGAAAGACAAGAGAGAAGTGAACCTGCTGACAACCGTTCATGATGGTACAATGTTGAACAGTGGCAAGGTGCACCGTGTAACGAGAGAACCAGTATATAAGCCAGATTGTGTTCTTGACTACAATATCAACATGCGTTTGATTGATAAGGCTGACATGATGATTGGCACTATCGAGTGTGTGCGGAAAACATTGAGGTGGACGAAAAAAGTGTTTTTCCATCTTGTTGACATGAGCATGTTGAACTGCTATAATTTGTACCTGGTGAAAACTGGACGTAAACCTATTTTCCGTTCATTTGCTTTTACACTTGCAACACAATTATTAGCAAAGTTTGGTCAAGAAGTCCCTGCCATACGAAGACCAATCATGAACCCAGTGTTGCAGCATGATGCAACACCCAGGCTCGCTCACGTAGATGCCTTTCAGCAGCACAGACTAAAATATTTGCCAGCAGGTGGAAAGCGTGCAATAGGCCAACGTGCATGCGTAGTATGTAAAACAACAAAACGAAGAGAGCAAAAACGTAAAATGGTGCAAACATGGTGTGAAGGGTGTGGAGTTGCATTGTGTGCTGTCGACTGCTTCAACGACTACCACACACTCCAAGACTTCTAAATGTGCAATAATAGTGCAAAAACCTGTACATAGTGCGTGCTAGTGTGTACATATAAAATAATGAACATTGTGATTACTGTACATAATATAATGCCATAATGGAAAACGTTTGTGTGCGCATGTGTATACTCGATGTGTGCAACATATATTGACAATAACTGTCAGGTGACGTTATGTGCAACATAATTAGTGACTAATATTGCAAAAAATACACGCGTAAACACTGTAAATAATGACGCAAAATAAATTCGTGGCAACTGTGGCTACTTGAAGACCGCGTGCGACGCCTCCGGGACGCACAGTGCATGAGCGAACATGCAAACTGTGACGTCATCATCCATATTCTCGGCTCAATTACATCGCCGGTAAGTACAATTGATTTTTTTTATTTTTCCCGTGATCAGGGAACATGACTTAACAGGTTAGGAAGAAAAAATATTTTTTTTTTTTTTTTTTTTTTTTTGCGCCTGTGGGTGTCAATCAGTATATAGCCATGCGCCATTCAAGGGTTAATCCTGGTATTAAAGTTAGGATAAACAGTGCATTTGTAGGTGACATGTTCTTGATTACAGAACAGACACCTTCTCTCTCTGGCTGAATTTGTCCTTTTAGTAGACACATCAGTTGTAGTGTCAGAGGGAGATACAGAATAAATACCTACACTACCACTCCCTTTTCCAGTGGATGGAGTAGTCTTAGGTTTGAATTTGTTGGACTTATTCAAAGTCGATTTGGGTTTGACTGAGTTGTCAATGTTAGGTGGTTTAGACTCAGGTTTAATCTTATCATGAGTCTTCAACCTGTTAACCGTTATTCTCAGCCCCTCGAATATTTGCTCGAGAGTAAGAAACTCGGTTTTATAGTGTGAGCAGATTTCTGATAAGATATTTCGAGGTAATTTCCACTGCAAAAGTAACTTGATTTCCCATTCTGAGGCTGGTACATCAACTTTAGTACCTAAGGCCTTCACTAGAGACTCTCCTTCTAGCCTGAAGCTTCGAAGTGAGTCTGGTCTGTTACTTGGTGCATTCAGATCTAGCAACTGGTAATAAAGGTTAGCTATACTCAACTCCTTGTTGCAATAGTTCAACTTCAGTAGTTTTATAGCTTCCTCATAATTACTCTCAGTGAGAGCTAGGTTATTTATGACCTTTTTAGCTTCCCCTTTGAGAAGACTAATCAGGTATGAGAATTTAGAACTGGGTCAAGATAAGACCTGTTATGGATATGAACTTCAAATGAAGTCCAAAATGTGTCCCAATTTTCTTCATCAAGCCCTGCAAATGTAGGTAAGTCTAAAGTAGGTAGACGAACCTCAGGTAATTGATTACTGGATTGAGACATAGTCGTATTTGTATTGGATTGATGTTTTACTATATTGGATAGTACATCAAATTTATCTTGAGTCTCATCTTCATACTGGGAAATGTCTGCTATAATTTGATCTATTTCCTCAAGATCAGTTTCAGTGGCATTCAGTGAGTCGAGATAAGACTGGCCTGTAGATTTAACTTGATCAAATTTAAGATTAGCTACTCTCACTGATGTTTCTAGTAGATAGTAATCAATGGGAGTTGCTTTAGACAAGCCATCAGACTTATTAATTAGTCTAGTTAAATGACCTTTGAGGCCAATATAGGTTCTCCTTAACCCTTAAAAGGCGCATAGCTATATACCATTTGACACCCACAGGCGCATTCCAAAAAAAAAAAAAAAAATTTCTTCTTCCTAACCTGTTAATTTGTGTTCACTGATCACGAAGAAAATAATAAAAAATCGTAAGTGGCATATATTGCCCACTATAGGGCAGGGAAGTCTGGCAAAAAATTGGCGCTGACTCAGTGTGCGTCCCAGGCGGTCTGTTGATCGCCAGCTGTCAGGCCAGAGTTGCCACAAAGAGATAATTACCTAATTATTTCAATGTCTCTGATTGATTTTTCATAGTTTTTTGCTGTAGTATTATTCAATAGTGTGTAGTGTGATATATTTATATAATAAAATAAGTGAATCATCGCTGTACTCAAAAATATGGTGTGTATGTTGTTGATTCAATTATGTTCATCAAACAGTGAACAAATACTTTCTCGGTTATGACACTATATACACAGGTTATATATAAGTATCTGCATGTTTTGTTCACCATAACGAACCACTAAGTTGCTATTATGAGTCAAAAAGTAACGAGGAGTGACTGCCGTGTACCAGCCAGCCACTCTCGCCCTCCCTCAAGTCACTTGACTCACCCACAATCTCCTCCCACAATACTGTTTTGCCCTTATTCACTATATACAGACGCTATGTATACGTATCTACATTCGTGTTCACCATAACGATCCACTAAGTTGGTATGCTGAGTGGCAGTGGCAGGCTGCAACTGGCTGCCACTCCCTCCTTCCCTCAACTCACCTGACTTGCCACCATTCTCCACCCACCATACTGTTTTTGCTTTATATACAGACGTTATATATAAGTATTTACATGTTTGTTCACCATAACTGTACATCTAAGCTTGTATGGTGAGTAAAGGCACAAAGACGTAGGACCTCACACAGTCCTCACAGATGGCTGCCTCCCTCAAGGCCAGATGCACTAATATTTCTCCTCCAACAATACTGCTTGTGGTGTTATTACGCTATATACACACACATTATATACAAATATCTACCTGTTTTATTCACCATACTTGTACAAGTAAACTGGTATGGTGCCCAAAGACCATCGTGGTCATCAGTAAACAACGTGGTAAGTCCTGCAGACGACGCTCCTCCCTCACCAAAATGGCGGCTCCCAACCTACTCCTCTTGCTGTTTATACCCTCTATACACCCGTTATATATAAGTATCTACATTTGTGCTCACCATAGCGAACCACTAAGCTGGTATGGTGAGTGCAATCAATAAAAGGTAGCCACACACAGTCAGAAAACATCGCCACAATCCTCCCTCCCACAGCATTACTCCTCCCTCCATGGCGCACAGCGCTAAATATCACCACAATTCCTGCTATTAGTAGAACCCTGGTCAGCTTTATCACAGTCAGGGGTCTTCTGTAATAATATTATCGCTACAAAATAGCATGAACAAGTATATTATGGCATTTTTACGCGATGCTGTGGTCACAAGCTGAACAGCGGTGCTGTTAGCTCATGCTGCGTGCGTCAGGCTTGGTTGCTTACTCAATACTGAGGCCCCTAACACCTGGAAGTTTGGCTCACGATGTTTTTAAAAAATGGCGTCTGTTTAAAAGAGCCCTGATGAAGGTGTGGTGAACCCCGTGTATCCGCGGGCCGTTTAAATCTTGCGTAGTACTCCAAAGCTTCATATGATGCGATGCGCAATTTACTGCAAGTCCGTCAAAGCATCATATGATGCGATGCGCAATTGAAGGGTTAATTGTTCAGGAGTAGCCATGTTAGCTTTAAGTCCAAATTTCATAGGACTTGATTGAGTATTACTAATGAAGCTGGATACTTGTTCATTAGTTGATAATTAATATTGAGTATAGCCTGAATTAATTCTGGCTAAATTAAACTCTACCTCACTTGAGGTTAAATGTCCCTACCTAACAATATGTAGCTAAAGATTTTGAGTGGTGCTTGCATATCACCATTAACTTTCGTCCGGCTAGCTCATCCTTATCACCATTAGATGTAATGGTGATCATACAGCAGCACTCAAAACCACACACAAATAATGAGTACACAAATGATTAATATGGGTACACTCTAATCAGAGTTACTATAATGTTTGAATCCCACCCTTGGTAGGGTCAGCACAAAAATGTATAATGTATGTACTGAGGTATAAGCAGGAAAAATTAGTGTGTAGCCGGTTCATTAAGGAACAAAATGTTGTTTTGGTCTCTGAGAACCGATATAGTTTAATGTTAATTGGTATCCGGTTCGTTAAGGACCAAAATGTTGGGTATCTGGGGCTTGACCTAATATACTAAATTAATTGATTATTGTATTGAAATAAATCGAAGGACCACCCACTTTTGAGAAAAGAGGGAAAACGAATAATAGTGATCATTAGAATGATACTAGAGAACCAGTGTCTATGGAAACTAATTCAATGAATAATCACTTGAAAATAAAGAATAGACTGTATTATTAATTAACCCTCAAACCGCTAGGGGCCCAAATGGAATTCACACCCACAGGCGCAACAAAAAAAAAATCCAAAAAATTCTTTCGTCTTATAGAAGTGTTTATTTTTGTTCCCTGATCACGGAAAAAATAACAAAAAAATCGTAGGTGGCATATTTTAGCCGCAATAGGGTAGGGAAGTGTGGCAAAAAAGGGGCGTTGGCAGAGCCTTCGCCAGACGAGGTCTGCTCCGCCCGAGCTGTCAGACGGCAGTGGCCACAAATATATTATTACCTAATTATTTCAATGTCTCTGATTGATTTTTTCTTAGTTTTTTTGCAGTAATATTATTCCATACAGTGAATTGTGGTATATTTATATTATAAAATGTGTGAACCATCGCTGTACTCAAAATTATGGTGTGCATATAAGTAATTCTATTATTATGTTCATAAAACAATAAACAAATAGTTTTGCTGTTGTTACACTATATACACATGGTATATATAAGTATCTGCATGTTTTGTTCACCATAACGAACTACTAAGTTGGTCTTGCGAGTCAAAAAGCAACGAGGAGTGGCCGCCAAACACCAGCACGCCACTCACTGCCACGCCCTCCCTCAACACCACCTCACTCACCCTCATTTACCTCCCACAATACTGTTTTTGCATTTATTCACTATACACAGACGTTATATATACGCATTTACATGTTTTGTTCACCATAACTGTACATCTAAGCTTGTATGGTGAGTAAAGCCACAAAGACGTAGCTACTCACACAGTCAGCTGATCGGCGGCCGCCCTCAAGGCCACACGCACTAATATTTCTCCTCCAACAATATTGGTTGTGGTGTTATTACGCTATATACACACATTATATACAAGTATCTACCTGATTTATTCACCATACTTGTACAAATAAGCTGGTATGGTGCCCAAACACCATAGTAGCCATCAGTAAACAACGTGCCAAGTCGTGCAGACGACCCTCCTCCTTCACCAAAATGGCGGCTCCCAACCTACTCCTCTCGCTGTTATCTCACACTATACACACGTTATATATAAGTATCTACATTTGTGTTCACCATAGCGAACCACTAAGCTGGTATGGTGAGTGCAGTCAATAAATGGTGGCCACACACAGTCAGAAGACGACGCCACAATCCTCCCTCCACAGCCGTACTCCTCCCTCCATCGAGCACAGCGATAAATATCACCACAATCACGCTGTTATCAGAATCCTGGTCAGTTTTATCAAAGTCAGGGGTCTTCAGTAATACTATCACTGCTAAATAATAGCAGTATCACTTATATTTTGGCATTTGTAGGCGATGCTGTGGTCACAAGCTGAACAGCTGTGCTGTGAGCTCGTGCTGCGTGCGCCAGCTTTGGTGGCTGGCTGAATACTGACGCTCTCACACCCAAGAATGTTGGGCTGGATTTTTTTTCTAGGTGGCATCTGGCAACTATCAGTCGTGGCTGTACTATAGCTGCCCCTATCCCAGGCGGGGAGTTTAAATTATACCGATAGACACGAAATCATTTATAAATGATGTGCGCGGTTTCGGTTTTGTCACTGATATCATTTATATATGATATGCGCGGTTTGAGGGTTAAAGCCAAAGCCTCAAATATCAACATTGGGGGGTTATTTCTATAAGTTCATGTATATCTAGGAACCAGTGTGGTTCATCACTAGTTCATTGTTGAGTTAATAACATGATAAATCTAAACTACAATAGATTCAAATATATGATAACTCAAATTATGAATATTAAAGATCATGAATCACTGAGCAACAGTTAAAGCATAAACATTAATTACCAAATCTGGCAATAATTATTCAATGTAAAGATTCTATATGAATTATATAGCAATCATCAAATTATGAATTTGTACGAAAAATATGTCTTAGCTTAGAAATAAGGCAGAGGCAAAAAATTACAGACCGATAGCACTAACATCGCACATCATAAAAATTTTTGAGAGAGTGCTAAGAAGTAAGATCACAAAATACATGGAATCACAGCATCTCCATAACCCCGGACAACATGGTTTCAGAACAGGGCGCACTTGCCTGTCGCAGTTGCTGGACCACTATGATATGGCATTAGATGCTATGGAAGACAAACAAAACGCTGATGTAATTTACACAGATTTCGCAAAAGCTTTTGATAAATGTGACCATGGTGTTATTGCCCATAAAATGCGCTCAAAAGGAATTACCGGAAAAATAGGCAGATGGATCTACAATTTCCTGACCAACAGAACCCAATGTGTAATAGTCAACAAAATAAAATCCAACCCGTCAACCGTTAAGAGCTCAGTCCCCCAGGGTACTGTGCTTGCTCCAGTACTTTTTCTCATCCTCATATCGGACATAGACAAGAGCACAACCTATAGCACTGTATCATCCTTTGCAGATGACACTAGGATCTTCATGAGAGTAGGCAACATAGAGGACACGGCAAACCTCCAGTCAGATGTAGATCAGGTCTTTCTATGGGCTACAGAAAATAATATGGTGTTTAACAAAGCCAAGTTCCAGCTCATGCGCTATGGAAAAAATGAAAATATAAAAACGGAAACCACGTACAAAACTCAGGCAAATCATAACATAGAACGAAAAGGCAATGTAAAGGATCTGGGTGTACTCATGTCGGAAGACCTTACCTTTAAAGAACACAATAAAGTAGCCGTCACAACTGCAAGAAAAATGACAGGTTGGATAACAAGAACTTTTCACACTAGAGATGCTATACCGATGATGACACTTTTCAAAACGCTTGTGCTCTCTAGAGTGGAGTACTGCTGCACAATGACAGCCCCTTTCACTGCTGGTGAAATTGCTGACCTGGAGAGCGTGCAGAGGTCCTTTACTGCTAGAATCCACTCAGTAAAACATCTAAACTATTGGGACCGACTTAAGAGCCTAAATCTGTATTCCCTTGAGCGCAGGCGGGAGAGATACATAATAATTTACACGTGGAAAATATTAGAGGGGCTGGTCCCAAACCTGCACACAGAAATAACATTTCTGTACAAGAATGTAACAACTCTTGTATATATCTCAAAAAAAAAAAAAAAAATCACATGAGACCAGAAGACATGGCAGGATGTGCAGAATACCCCCGTTGAAAAGCAGAGGTGCAACTGGTACTCTGAGAGAGAACTCTATCAACATCAGAGGCCCGAGACTGTTCAACACGCTTCCACTACACATAAGGGACATAACTGGCAAACCCCTCACAGTGTTCAAGAGAGAACTGGATAAGCACCTCCAAAGGATACCTGATCAACCAGGCTGTGACTCATACGTCAGGCTGCGAGCAGCCACGTCCAACAGCCTGGTTGATCAGTCCAGCAACCAGGAGGCCTGGTCGATGACCGGGCCGCGGGGACGATAAGCCCCGGAAGCACCTCAAGGTATCCTCAAGGTAGCTTTAAGACGATTTCTGTAACGCCAGTTCGTCATTCGTCCTCATGATCACAGGATCTCCACAAAGAAAGAACTCGAGGTGAATAACATGACTGACGAGAAACAAACTTGCTGGCTCATCGTATACACGCTGCAATCAAGAGAATTTAAGTAGCAATTGATTAGGCTACGAATTATTTCAAGTATTCATGAAATTGAGAAAACTAAATAATTTTACTAACGTTGTGTGGTTGTTGATCATACATCCTAACGACAGACTACTCATAAATATACAACCTAAGATGATGCATCAAATGAGGAGATATACTTATCGTGAACATATCAAATACTGAGGTCTGCCGAAATCGTGTCAGCCGGTCCCCAAGCGTCCACAGTGTGTACACGTAATTATGGGTCGTGGCTTTAACCCTTAAACTGCGCATGGCGTATATATACGCCCTGAGTAACATGTCCCACGGTGCGCATGGTGTATATATACGCCATAGGGTGCCAGGCCTGATTCAAATGGCCCGCGGCTACACAGGGTTCACATTAGCTTCCTCAGGGCTCTTGTAAACAGACGCCATTTTTTTTTTAAATCGTGGGCAATATTCTCAGGTGTGAGAGGCAAGGCTGGCGCACGCAGCATGAGCGAGCAGCATTGCTGTTCAGCTTGTGACCACAGCATCGCCGAAAAATGTCAAAATAAATATATAATTGTTATTATTTAGCGATGACAATATTACAGATGACCCCTGACTGTGATATAAATAACCAGTGTTGTGATAATAGCAGGATTGTTGTAATAATTAGCGCTGTGAGAGGAGTGATGCTGAGGGACGGAGGGAGACAGCATCGTTTACTGACTGTGTGGCCACCTGTTATTGTTTACATTCACCATACCAGCTCAGTGGTTCTCTATGGTGAAAACAAATGTAGATACTTATATATAATGTGTGTATTAGTGTAATAACAGCAAAAGGATTATGCTGGGAGGAGCCATTTGGGTGACGGAGGTGACGTCGTCTGCACGATTTGTTTAGCTGTGCAGAGGGTGGCCACTATGCTCTTTGGGCGCACTACAAGCTTGGGTGTACAGTTACGGTGCATAAAACATGTAGATATTTATATATAATATGCGTATATAGGGTAATAACACTGCAAACAGTATTGTTGGGGGAGAAAGATTAGTGCGTGTGACCTTGAATGAGTGAGGGAGCCGCCAGCTGTGTATAGCGACGACTCTTAGTGCCTGAACTAACTATATCAGCTCAGCTGTACAGTTGTGGTGAACAAAATATATACATACTTATATATAACGTCTGTATATAGTGTAATAACACCACAAATGGTATTGTTGGGGGTGAAAGTTTAGTGTGTGTGTTGAGGGAGTGGCAGCGAGTGGCTGGCTGGTGTGTGGCGGTAACTCTTTGTTGCTTTTCGACTCTCAATACCAACTTAGTGGTTCGTTATGGTGACCAAAACATGCAGATACTTATATAAAACCTGTGTATAGAGTGTAATAGCAACAAAACTATTTGTTTATTGTTTTATAAACATAATAATAGAATCACAAATATGCACACCATACTTTTGAGTATAGCGATTATTCACCACTTTTATTATATAAATATATTACAATACACAATAATATTACTGCAAAAAAAATAAAAAAAAATAAATCGGAGACATTGAAACAATTAGGTAATAATATCTTTGTGGCAACTCCCACCTGTCAGCGCGGGTGACGCTGACCGGCCCTGACGATCGCTCTGTCAAAGCCCACTTTTTGCCAGACTTCCTCGGTCAATTGTGCCCAAAATATGTCACCTACGATTTTTTTTTTCCCCGTGCTCAGGAGACACAAATTAACGTGTTTAGAATACGAAAAAAAATTTTGAATTTAATTTTCTTGCGCACAGGGGTGTAAATGTCCCCAGGACCCCTGAGCAGTGTAAGGGTTAATTGTTAACACATTATTAACTGGCAAAGCACTGCAGAACACGTGGGGAGGTAATTGGTGACTATTGGGGGAGTTTCAACGTAATTCTTGTTGGTAAACTCTTCAGTCACACCACCACGCGTCTCGTCTTTCTGATTGTCAGAGCTGCCTCCTGAGTAAGTAATGGCGTCTCCCTCTCCCTCAACCCGCTCTCGCATTCACCACAGAAATTATTAATCACGAATTATTCTTTTCCGCACAATTATGGATGAAATGCAATAATAGGAACTGGGTTGCAATTATAGGGATTTAATAATTATCATATTCTCGATAAATGATCTCAAACGAGAAATGGAGATGATATTTATACTCTCCATAGCATTCGATCGTAACAAATAAAAACTGTTACTAAATAATTTCAATTAATAACTCTCGGTTTTACATGATCGGGAGTCATATTATCAGCAATAGGCTCAGATTAAATTATATTAACACTACCGTTAGTGGTATTAATAACTACTGTAATTAGTGTAATGATGATAATTTATTATAATACAATAGTAGTTGATTAGTGTTGGAAATTTCCAACACTCTGGATGTGTCACCAAAGTTCAGTGACCTATGACTTTCAAAGTTTCAGAATAATAAATCATCTCAAACAGGTGTTTTAATAGCTTTTATTATCCTAATTATATTAATAAACTAAATACAGAGCATCACTTGGTTCCCGAACCCCTTGGGGACGAGACCCATTGGTTAACATGTAAGTTCGTATACGAGAAATGGAGGAAAAAAATTGAAAAAAATTATGAAAAACTCTTGGAGAAAAAATCGACAGGTTCATAGCATAAATGCGACCGTATTTTGTTTGTACTCGCCAATAATTGAAGTCCTGATCCGCTAATGTTGATGATCGATGTTGATGAAGCATAGTTAATTACATGGAAGAGGTGGTGGAGGATGTTGATGGTGTTGGGTTGACTGAAGTTGTTAGGTTGACTGAAGTTGTTGGGTTGACTGAAGTTGTTGGGTTGACTGGGTCAACATGCGACGAGTCAGGTGCAGGTGATGCAATGCGAACTTGGAAGCCATTGCAAAAGACTCTTTAATTGACATTTGTTTCATTCCTTGGCTCTTGTTTTTAAAAACTTCATATACAAATTGTGCAGACTCATCATGTCCTTAATTTCAAACTCGTGTCCATAAATGCCAGAATGTCTTCAAAATTTTGCTGAACTTTTTCCATATTACATTTTTCCTTTAACGTTTCTTCATCCTCTTCCTCTCCATCTTCTTCATTGCACTATTCTGGCTTTTTTGCTGTACATACTAATTCTATAATTTCATCATCAGTCATGTTTCGATTGTTTGGGGCTTCTTCATCAAAATCTATCCATCTATGTCATCTTCTATTGTTTCAGTCACCAGTTCTGCTCTCAGCTCAGGGGACTTAATCCCCTTGACATAGGCTAGGAGTTCCTCTCTTAATTTTTCCTCTCGCTAACTTTCTTCACCGCAAATCCTTCAAAACCTGCCTCATCATCTTCCTCAGGAAACAGACTTGACATGGGCCAAAGTTTTTTCCAACCATTTCTTAGTGTTGTCTGCTTTATTGCTGACTTTATTGGAAGACTCTATTGAAGTCCTTAATTGTTCCAAGCTGATTATTAAGACGTCTGGCAAACATCCACTTGTAGTGTTGTTTAAGGTTCTTAATTATTCCTTGATCCAAGGGTTGGATCACTGAAGTTGTATTGGGTGGCAAGAACGTTCTAATAATATGTCATTTACTAGCTCATCACCTCGTGGATGCCTTGAACTGTTATCTAGCAGCAGCACAACTTTGCTGTTTTGCGGGAGATCAACACTTTTCAGGTGCTCCTTCACCTTGGGTACAAGTTCTTATTAAACCACTCGACAAATATTACTCGAGACATCCACACACTTGGCTGGTCCTTATAAATCACAGGGAGGCACCTGGCTGACTTTAAAGCCAAAGGGGTTTTTACTAATTACAATCACAAGTAATTTAATTTGTGCATGCCAGCTGCATTTACACAGCACAACAAAGAAATTCTCTGTTTGTTCTGTTTATAACCACCTGAAGGATCGTCCTCACCACTAAGAGCATCATGACTGGGGGTAGCATACGCCAATACAAACCTGTCTCATCAGCATTATAAATTTTCTCTGAAGATAAATTTTGTTCCTGTACTATCTCTGGCAAATTTACTGACATACTCATCAGCACCAACAATGTCAGCAGATTGTCTTTCACCATGCACTTTAATGACTAATGCATGAGGGTTTAAAGCTTCTGAGCCATCCATTCAATGTATACACACTTTTGAGTGATGCAATGTAATGCAACGCGATGCAATGAGTAATTTTCATTGCTTGATGAATTCACGCACCTTTTCCACGAGCAGCCAGCCTGCCACTGCTATTCGTCACCTCACGTCTCTGTTTGTACCACTCCCACACTGTGTTATCAATACTCTCCACCTTTGCTTTACTTACTATCTTTCTATTTATTGCCTTATCATCCCCACCCACCCACCACCACGGCCGGTGCGAGCTTGGCAGATCGCTTCCTCACCCAACTTAGTTCGTGTAGCGTGACTCCCCAACCTCAATCGGAAACTGGAAGTTTCGGATAACTAAAATTCGGGAACCAAGTGGTGCTCTGTATAAAACAAAAAATATACCGAAATATGACATATCTGCTATTTGAGAAATTATATACTGTATGTATTGGCTCTAGCTTTCAAAACAACTTGAGCATGGATGGACAGGTCTAATCCCTGTGCAACAGCACCATGTACATTTTCCTTCAGAGTATTGCCACAGTTCAGTGTCCTATGGCCTCGAAATTATAAAATACTAAAAAAATTTCAAAAGTAAGTACAGTGGCACCTCGACATAGATTGCCCCTACTCATGATAATTTTGAGTTACGATGTAATTTTCATCGACAATGTGACTCGACATCCGATGGTGTCATCGACTTCGATATTTGTTGGTACACCTTCGGGTTGATCGAGCGTGGTTCCCAGTCACATGGCCGACCTGCCTCAGTTTACTACAGCTGCCCGCTTAGTGACGATCACGCCTATAAGAAATTCGCCTTTTGTGATTTTTTTTGTATTTTGAACATTAAAGTATTATTATATATTACCAGTCCCGGCTTATGTGGTCCCAGCCGATGATCCAGCAGCTGACGGCACAGCTGGCTGTGTGCCAGCTGAGCATGCCCTGGGGGCCAAGCACAGCTGCTGTTGTTACGGCTGATGAGGTCCCAGCCGATGATCCGGCATGGGATGGCACACTGGTGGGTTTATTACCAGTCCCGGCTGATGTGGTCCCAGCTGATGATCCCGCAGGTGACGGCACAGCTGGCGGTGTGCCAGCTGAGCATGCCCTGGGGGCCAAGCAGCTGCTGTTGTCCCGGCTGATGAGGTCCCGGTGATGAGGTCAGACGATGATCCAGCATGCCAATGGCACACCTGTGGTGTCCCAGCTGTGGTAAGGCTCAACATATGAAAACCCATGTAAGGATGACCATAGAGCAGAAACAAGAGTACAATATGTCTCTTCCTCAACAATTAAGAAAATGTATGCAGCATGGGAAGAATTGCAAACCTTTGCTGAAACGACTCACCCAAATCAGCTGCAGTAGGTCATTGCCTTAACCTATTCAATGACACTGTGATGCATCATTACCAAACACAATGTTAAAAGAGGAAAAACACAATGTCTTTTGACAAATTTGTAGCAAGACAAACAAGCACTGACCACCAACAGTTCCTAGTGGTATTCAGGCAAAATGTAGGAGAAGAGTACCCCCAGAGAAAACATCACTGGCTGATGTGATAATGGAAGGGGACTCCCCTTCCAAAACAGGAACAACTCTCCTTCTCCCCCCTCATCACCATCTTCCATACGCCATCAAGAGCCCTCCACAAAGGTAAGAGACACTTTAGTACTGTATTATAGTTAGAAAAAAACATTGTATCAGTATAAAATGTATTGTATGTTAATATTTTGGAAGGTGGGGAACAGATTAATTCAATTCCCTTTAATTCTTATGGGAAAAATCGCTTTGACTTACGGTATTTCGACTTGCGATCCGACTCTGGGAACGGATTAGCATCGTAAGTCGAGGCCCCATTGTACAGTGGTACCTCGGAACATGAGTGTCCCTGTATGCGAGTTTTTCGGAAGACGAGCAGGA
>WNGS01164858.1:9995539-10010705 GCA_020271785.1 Procambarus virginalis | reverse complement strand
ACGTCTTTATCGTCAAATGCAGGACATTTGGGGAATAAAACCAATCACCATCACTCCACACTAGTACCAACCTGGTGTCCTGCGAGACGCAAAAGGGACGCAGCAGAGGCACTACGGCGAGGACCAGGAGCTAAAGCCCGTCTACGTACAGTACAGCCGCTTACCATGCACGTGAGGTAGAGGCACGAGGCAGTAAGGACGGGCCGTCACGGAGGTAGAGGCACGTGCACGTGAGGTAGAGGCACGTGAACATGAGGCTCTTGGTGCCACAGTTGTTCCATGCGGTGGCGCTGTGGCTGGTCCGCAGCGCTGCTGACGGACAAATTCTCGCCCAGTAACACCACTGGTACTGGCACCAGGCTGGTAACATTATGTTCTGATTCCGCTTCACTAAAACCTAGAAAAAGAGTCACCTTCCTCGTGACTCGTCACCAAACATATCCTCAGACTCTAAATAATCACAGGAACTGTGTGGCCGAGGGAAAATTGGGGTGGATGCTCGGCCGAGGTGGCAAGGTGAGCTATAGGCCTCGCCATGGGGGCCGCTGTATCTCATATTCACTGTCCGTGCTATCATCATCGGATCAATTGCGTGTAGTCTTTATCAATATCAGAGTCATCAAAGTCACTTTCCTCACCATCGGAAAATAATTCACTGGTTATTTGCTCTTGGGTGAGTGATGCCTGGGGCGTGCCCGGGAAGCTTCGGCCGTGCGCTCGACAGGTGGCTGCTGGGTAACTGAGGCCTCCCAGCGATGGTAGCGTGAGCTGGATTTTTTTCAAAATGGCGGTGTTTACTATAGCCCCTGGGCAGCGTATGGGGGACCCCATCTACCCCCGGGCCTTTCAAATCGTGCTCGGTATGCCCGCGCCTCATATGATGCGAGGCGCAATTTACTGCAAGTCGGGCAACGCATCATATGATGCGAGGCGCAATTGAAGGGTTAATAAAAGTATGAATCAGTCTGATTGATCGGTATCCTTTGGAGGTGTTTATCGAGTTCGTTCTTGAACACTACGAGGCTGGCCATTTGTGTGTGTAGCGGGAATGTTGAAAAGTCTTTGGCCTTTTGATGTTGATATAGTTCTCTCAGCATACATATTGCACCTCTGCATATCAATGGGGCTAATTTTGCACATCCTGCCATGCCTCCTAGTTTCGGGTGATAGTTGTTCGTGTGCAGTTCGGAACCACAAAAAACCATTCATTGTAATGTTTTCCTACATGTAAATATGTCTCTCCTGCCTTCTAGAGAATGCAGCGTTAATCGGCATTTTAATCTACACATTTTAATCGGTTCAATAATTTAGATAATTAAAGCAGGGGCCTGACAAGCAGCTGTCAGGGCCTGACAGCTGAGTGGACAGCGCTTCGGATTCGTAGTCCTGAGGTTCGGGTTCAATCCTAGTGGAGACGGAAACAAATGGGCAGAGTTTCTTTCACCCTAATGCACCTTTTCACCTTGCAGTAAATAGGTACCTGGGAGTTAGACAGCTGCTACGGGCTGCTTCCTGGGGGTATGTGTAACAAAAAGGAGGTGTGATCGAGGATCGGGCCACAGGGACGCTAAGCCCCGAAATCATCTCAAGATATAGGTACAGTATGTAATATGATAATGCATTTTTATTGTTTGCAAGAAAAACTGACGCAAACGCTCTTGAAGGTAACCTCTTGCAATGAATCCAACCCTGCACTGGGGTTGGTCCCATATAGTGCATTGAATCGAGGTTGTACTGTATTTTTAGTTTAGCAACATTATTGGGATAATAAGAGCTATACAAATACAGGCATACCTCAGTTTAAGAGTTTAATTGGTTCCTGGGACGCCTCGTATCCGAAACTTGTATTCCGAAGCTAATTTCCCCATAAGAAATAATGGGAAATGAATTAATCTGTTCCTGACTACCCCAAAAACCCCATATCAAACTAAATTTTTATACCTAATTCATCTAAATAAACCTACAAAACTATGTTCAAGTTATTACTTGCCTTGCTGTTGAATGCTGTAGGCATATGGAAGATGGTGAGGAGGGGGAGGAGGAGGAGTTACTGTTTGGAGGGGAGTCTCCTTCCATTATCACATTAGGCAGTGAGGACTTTCTGGTGTGCTCTCCCTGGCACGTTTTATCTGAGTGCCACTAGGTCCTGGTGAGGCTCACTGCTCGATTTTCTCACCACAAATCTGTCCATGGAAGCTTGCTTTTCCCTTCCGAATGATCTCTTGTTTCTCCTCTATTGTCATCCTCACATGGGCTTTCTGGCCTTTATCCTTACCACTGGCTTTCTTGGGACCCATGGTGAGATATATATAACAAATTGTACAGTTAGTCAAATCACCAAAAAAACAACACAAACACTGAAAATCCGTGAGAAGAATTGATGTAGGGTAGTCACTGAGCGCGAGACGATGGTAAACTGAGGGCCGGAGGGGCGACAATCGCCGAACCACCACGCTCTAGGTTGGCCTGTACGCGTATCAACAAACTCGCGTTCCGAGACATATTTTCCGAGGAAATCCTGCTCGTCTTCCGAAAAACTCGCATACAGGGACACTCATGTTCCGAGGTACCACTGTACATGGGGCTCGACTTACGATGCTAATCCTTCCCAGAGTCGGATCGCAAGTCGAAATACCGTAAGTCAAAGCGATTTTTCCCATAAGAATTAAGGGAATTGAATTAATCTGTTCCCCACCTTCCAAATATTAACATACAAATACATTTATACTGAATACAATGTTTTTTTCTAACTATAATACAGTACTAAAGTGTCTCTTACCTTTGTGGAGGGCTCTTGATGGCGTATGGAAGATGGTGATGAGGGGGGAGAAGGAGAGTTGTTCCTGTTTGGAAGGGGAGTCCCCTTCCATTATCACATCAGGCAGTGATGTTTTCTCTGGGGGGTACTCTCTCTCCTACTTTGCCTGAATACACTAGGGACTTGGTGTGGTTCAGTGCTTGTTTGTCTTGCTACAATTTGTCAAAAGACATTGTTTTTCCCTCATTTTAACATTTGTTTGTAATGATGAATCACGTGTCATTGAATAGGTTAAGGCAATGACCTACTGCAGCTTGATTTTTGGTGAGTCGTTTCAGCAAAGGTTTGCAATTCTTCCCATGCTGCAATACATTTTCTTAATTGTTGAGGGAGAAGAGATATAGTACTCTTGTTTCTGCTCTATGGTCATCCTTACATGGGTTTTCATATGTTGAGCCTTACCACAGCTGGGACACCACCAGGTGTGCCATTGGCACTGCTGATCATCGGCTGGGACCTCATCAGCCGGGACCACAGCAGCTGTGCTTGGCCCCCAGGGCATGCTCAGCTGGCACACCGCCAGCTGTGCCGTCACTGCGGGATCATCAGCTGGGACCACATCAGCCGGGACTGGTAATAAACACCACCAGGTGTGCCATCCGCATGCCGGATCATCGGCTGGGACCTCATCAGCCGGAAAAAGCAGCTGTGCTTGGCCCCCAGGGCATGCTCAGCTGGCACACAGCCAGCTGTGCCGTCGCTGCGGATCATCGGTGGGACCACATAAGCCGGGACTGGTAATATATAATAATTATTTAATGTTCAAAATACAAAAAAAATCACAAAAGGGGATTTCTGATAGGACGGCGTGATCGTCACTAAGCGGGCAGCTGTAGTAAACTGAGGCAGGTCGGCCATGTGACTGGGAACCACACGCTCGATCAACCCGAACGTGTACCAACAAATATCGGAAGTCGATGACACCATCGGATGTCGAGTCACATTTTTCGATGAAATTACATCGTAACTCAAAATTATCATGAGTAGGGGCAATCGTATGTCGAGGTGCCACTGTACTTACTTTTGAAATTTTTTAGTAATTTTATAATTTCGAGGCCATGGACACTGAACTGTGGCAATACATCTGAAGGAAAATGTACATGGTGCTGTGTGTGCACAGGGATTAGACCTGTCCATCCATGCTCAAGTTGTTTTGAAAGCTAGAGCCAATAACATATATATTTCTCAAATAGCAGATATGTCATATTCGGTATATTTTTTGTTTTATACAGAGCACCACTTGGTTCCCGAATTTAGTTATCCGAAACTTCCAGTTCCCGATTGAGGTTGGGGAGTCACGCTACCGAACTAAGTTCGGGTGAGGAAGCGATCTGCCAAGCGTCGCACCGGCCCGTGGTGGTGGGGGGTGGGAGATGATAAGGCAATACGAAATAGAAAGATAGTAGTAAAGCAAAGGTGGAGAAGTATTGAAAACACGTGTGGGAGTGGTACAAACAGAGACGTGAGGTGACGAATAAGCAGTGGCAGGCTGGCTGCTCGTGGAAAAGGTGCGTGAATTTCATCAAGCAATGAAAATTACTCATTGCATCGCGTTGCATTACATTGCATCACTCAAAAGTGGTTATACAGTGATGATGGCTCAGAAGCTTTAAACCCATCATGGCATAGGTTCATTAAAGTGCATGGTGAAAGACAATCTGCTGACATTGTTGGTGCTGATGAGTATGTCAGTAAATTTGCAGAGATAGTACAGGAACAAAATTATCTTCAGAGAAAATTTATAATGCTGATGAGACAGGTTTGTATTGCGTATGCTACCCCCAGTATGATGGCTCTTAGTGGTGAGGACGATCCTTCAGGTGGTTATAAACAGAACAAACAGAGAATTTCTTTGTTGTGCTGTGTAAATGCAGCTGGCATGCACAAATTAAAATTACTTGTGATTGTAATTAGTAAAAACCCCTTTGGCTTTAAAGTCAGCCAGGTGCCTCCCTGTGATTATAAGGACCAGCCAAGTGTGTGGATGTCTCGAGTAATATTTGTCGAGTGGTTTAATAAGAACTTTGTACCCAAGGTGAAGGAGCACCTGAAAAGTGTTGATCTCCCGCAAAACAGCAAAGTTGTGCTGTGCTAGATAACAGTTCAAGGCATCCACGAGGTGATGAGCTAGTAAATGACAATATTATTAGAACGTTCTTGCCACCCAATACAACTTCAGTGATCCAACCCTTGGATCAAGGAATAATTAAGAACCTTAAACAAACAACTAGTGGATGTTTGCCAGACGTCTTAATAATCAGCTTGGAACAATTAAGGACTTCAATAGAGTCTTCACAATAAAGTCAGCAATAAAGCAGACAACACTAAGAAATGGTTGGAAAAAACTTTGGCCCATGTCAAGTCTGTTTCCTGAGGAAGATGATGAGGCAGGTTTGAAGGATTTGCGGTGAAGAAAGTTAGCGAGAGGAAAAAATTAAGAGAGGAACTCCTAGCCTATGTCAAGGGGATTAAGTCCCCTGAGCTGAGAGCAGAACTGGTGACTGAAACAATAGAAGATGACATAGATGGATAGATTTTGATGAAGAAGCCCCAAACAATCGAAACATGACTGATGATGAAATTATAGAATTAGTATGTACAGCAAAAAAGCCAGAATAGTGCAATGAAGAAGATGGAGAGGAAGAGGATGAAGAAACGTTAAAGGAAAAATGTAATATGGAAAAAGTTCAGCAAATTTTGAAGACATTCTGGCATTTATGGACACGAGTTTGAAATTAAGGACATGATGAGTCTGCACAATTTGTATATGAAGTTTTTAAAAACAAGAGCCAAGGAATGAAACAAATGTCAATTAAAGAGTCTTTTGCAATGGCTTCCAAGTTCGCATTGCATCACCTGCACCTGACTCGTCGCATGTTGACCCAGTCAACCCAACAACTTCAGTCAACCCAACAACTTCAGTCAACCTAACAACTTCAGTCAACCCAACACCATCAACATCCTCCACCACCTCTTCCATGTAATTAACTATGCTTCATCAACATCGATCATCAACATTAGCGGATCAGGACTTCAATTATTGGCGAGTACAAACAAAATACGGTCGCATTTATGCTATGAACCTGTCGATTTTTTCTCCAAGAGTTTTTCATAATTTTTTTCAATTTTTTTTCCTCCATTTCTCGTATACGAACTTACATGTTAACCAATGGGTCTCGTCCCCAAGGGGTTCGGGAACCAAGTGATGCTCTGTATTTAGTTTATTAATATAATTAGGATAATAAAAGCTATTAAAACACCTGTTTGAGATGATTTATTATTCTGAAACTTTGAAAGTCATAGGTCACTGAACTTTGGTGACACATCCAGAGTGTTGGAAATTTCCAACACTAATCAACTACTATTGTATTATAATAAATTATCATCATTACACTAATTACAGTAGTTATTAATACCACTAACGGTAGTGTTAATATAATTTAATCTGAGCCTATTGCTGATAATATGACTCCCGATCATGTAAAACCGAGAGTTATTAATTGAAATTATTTAGTAACAGTTTTTATTTGTTACGATCGAATGCTATGGAGAGTATAAATATCATCTCCATTTCTCGTTTGAGATCATTTATCGAGAATATGATAATTATTAAATCCCTATAATTGCAACCCAGTTCCTATTATTGCATTTCATCCATAATTGTGCGGAAAAGAATAATTCGTGATTAATAATTTCTGTGGTGAATGCGAGAGCGGGTTGAGGGAGAGGGAGACGCCATTACTTACTCAGGAGGCAGCTCTGACAATCAGAAAGACGAGACGCGTGGTGGTGTGACTGAAGAGTTTACCAACAAGAATTACGTTGAAACTCCCCCAATAGTCACCAATTACCTCCCCACGTGTTCTGCAGTGCTTTGCCAGTTAATAATGTGTTAACAATTAACCCTTACACTGCTCAGGGGTCCTGGGGACATTTACACCCCTGTGCGCAAGAAAATTAAATTCAAAATTTTTTTTCGTATTCTAAACACGTTAATTTGTGTCTCCTGAGCACGGGGAAAAAAAAAATCGTAGGTGACATATTTTGGGCACAATTGACCGAGGAAGTCTGGCAAAAAGTGGGCTTTGACAGAGCGATCGTCAGGGCCGGTCAGCGTCACCCGCGCTGACAGGTGGGAGTTGCCACAAAGATATTATTACCTAATTGTTTCAATGTCTCCGATTTATTTTTTTTTATTTTTTTTGCAGTAATATTATTGTGTATTGTAATATATTTATATAATAAAAGTGGTGAATAATCGCTATACTCAAAAGTATGGTGTGCATATTTGTGATTCTATTATTATGTTTATAAAACAATAAACAAATAGTTTTGTTGCTATTACACTCTATACACAGGTTTTATATAAGTATCTGCATGTTTTGGTCACCATAACGAACCACTAAGTTGGTATTGAGAGTCGAAAAGCAACAAAGAGTTACCGCCACACACCAGCCAGCCACTCGCTGCCACTCCCTCAACACACGCACTAAACTTTCTCCCCCAACAATACCATTTGTGGTGTTATTACACTATATACAGACGTTATATATAAGTATGTATATATTTTGTTCACCACAACTGTACAGCTGAGCTGATATAGTTAGTTCAGGCACTAAGAGTCGTCGCTATACACAGCTGGCGGCTCCCTCACTCATTCAAGGTCACACGCACTAATCTTTCTCCCCCAACAATACTGTTTGCAGTGTTATTACCCTATATACACATATTATATATAAATATCTACATGTTTTATGCACCGTAACTGTACACCCAAGCTTGTAGTGCGCCCAAAGAGCATAGTGGCCACCCTCTGCACAGCTAAACAAATCGTGCAGACGACGTCACCTCCGTCACCCAAATGGCTCCTCCCAGCATAATCCTTTTGCTGTTATTACACTAATACACACATTATATATAAGTATCTACATTTGTTTTCACCATAGAGAACCACTGAGCTGGTATGGTGAATGTAAACAATAACAGGTGGCCACACAGTCAGTAAACGATGCTGTCTCCCTCCGTCCCTCAGCATCACTCCTCTCACAGCGCTAATTATTACAACAATCCTGCTATTATCACAACACTGGTTATTTATATCACAGTCAGGGGTCATCTGTAATATTGTCATCGCTAAATAATAACAATTATATATTTATTTTGACATTTTTCGGCGATGCTGTGGTCACAAGCTGAACAGCAATGCTGCTCGCTCATGCTGCGTGCGCCAGCCTTGCCTCTCACACCTGAGAATATTGCCCACGATTTTTAAAAAAAATGGCGTCTGTTTACAAGAGCCCTGAGGAAGCTAATGTGAACCCTGTGTAGCCGCGGGCCATTTGAATCAGGCCTGGCACCCTATGGCGTATATATACACCATGCGCACCGTGGGACATGTTACTCAGGGCGTATATATACGCCATGCGCAGTTTAAGGGTTAAAGCCACGACCCATAATTACGTGTACACACTGTGGACGCTTGGGACCGGCTGACACGATTTCGGCAGACCTCAGTATTTGATATGCTCACGATAAGTATATCTCCTCATTTGATGCATCATCTTAGGTTGTATATTTATGAGTAGTCTGTCGTTAGGATGTATGATCAACAACCACACAACGTTAGTAAAATTATTTAGTTTTCTCAATTTCATGAATACTTGAAATAATTCGTAGCCTAATCAATTGCTACTTAAATTCTCTTGATTGCAGCGTGTATACGATGAGCCAGCAAGTTTGTTTCTCGTCAGTCGTGTTATTCACCTCGAGTTCTTTCTTTGTGGAGATCCTGTGATCATGAGGACGAATGACGAACTGGCGTTACAGAAATCGTCTTAAAGCTACCTTGAGGATACCTTGAGGTGCTTCCGGGGCTTATCGTCCCCGCGGCCCGGTCATCGACCAGGCCTCCTGGTTGCTGGACTGATCAACCAGGCTGTTGGACGTGGCTGCTCGCAGCCTGACGTATGAGTCACAGCCTGGTTGATCAGGTATCCTTTGGAGGTGCTTATCCAGTTCTCTCTTGAACACTGTGAGGGGTTTGCCAGTTATGTCCCTTATGTGTAGTGGAAGCGTGTTGAACAGTCTCGGGCCTCTGATGTTGATAGAGTTCTCTCTCAGAGTACCAGTTGCACCTCTGCTTTTCAACGGGGGTATTCTGCACATCCTGCCATGTCTTCTGGTCTCATGTGATTTTTTTTTTTTTTTTGAGATATATACAAGAGTTGTTACATTCTTGTACAGAAATGTTATTTCTGTGTGCAGGTTTGGGACCAGCCCCTCTAATATTTTCCACGTGTAAATTATTATGTATCTCTCCCGCCTGCGCTCAAGGGAATACAGATTTAGGCTCTTAAGTCGGTCCCAATAGTTTAGATGTTTTATGAGTGGATTCTAGCAGTAAAGGACCTCTGCACGCTCTCCAGGTCAGCAATTTCACCAGCAGTGAAAGGGCTGTCATTGTGCAGCAGTACTCCACTCTAGAGAGCACAAGCGTTTTGAAAGTGTCATCATCGGTATAGCATCTCTAGTGTGAAAAGTTCTTGTTATCCAACCTGTCATTTTTCTTGCAGTTGTGACGGCTACTTTATTGTGTTCTTTAAAGGTAAGGTCTTCCGACATGAGTACACCCAGATCCTTTACATTGCCTTTTCGTTCTATGTTATGATTTGCCTGAGTTTTGTACGTGGTTTCCGTTTTTATATTTTCATTTTTTCCATAGCGCATGAGCTGGAACTTGGCTTGTTAAACACCATATTATTTTCTGTAGCCCATAGAAAGACCTGAGCTACATCTGACTGGAGGTTGCCGTGTCCTCTATGTTGCCTACTCTCATGAAGATCCTAGTGTCATCTGCAAAGGATGATACAGTGCTATAGGTTGTGCTCTTGTCTATGTCCGATATGAGGATGAGAAAAAGTACTGGAGCAAGCACAGTACCCTGGGGGACTGAGCTCTTAACGGTTGACGGGTTGGATTTTATTTTGTTGACTATTACACATTGGGTTCTGTTGGTCAGGAAATTGTAGATCCATCTGCCTACTTTTCCGGTAATTCCTTTTGAGCGCATTTTATGGGCAATAACACCATGGTCACATTTATCACTCCTTGTAGCTCTTGTCCTTCAGTTCTGGGAGCCATTTAGTTGCATGTCCTTGCATTTTTTCTAGTACTGTATGTTTAACAAAGCATATTCCAGCTTTGGTCTAACAAAAGTCATAAACAATTTATTTAGTATTTTGCCATACATGTATTTAAAAGCAATTCTAAAGTTAGAAAGTCGTTACTCAAAATGCTCGTAACTGGAGTCGCTCATCACTCGAGGTTCCACTGTCTATACAGTATATACATATACACAATACACACAAAGGGCTCACCCCTGCAAAAGACTCAAACAGAAGGCACAGATGTTAGTGCATCTGTACACAACTAGTATGCTGACCGCTTGACCACCACTGATCTTTAAAAGAGAACGAAACTTGGGAGTTTTAAGGATCAGCGTGGTCAAGCGGTCAGTGTACTAGTTGTGTACAGTGCGCGTGAACATCTGTGCCTCCTGGGTTCGAGTCTCTTGCTGGGGTTGAGCCCTTTGTGTGTTTACTTTGACTTGTGGTTTAGGCAAGTTTACGTATATATACATATATATATACATACATATTTACTCATACATAAATACATGCTCGCTCGCATCGCGTGCATGCATGACACGCAGAAAAAAAAATATATATATTTATATACAGTACTATATATAGTATATTATATATATATATATGAATGAAAACTCACACCCCAGAAGTGACTCGACCCATACTCCCAGGAGCAACGCAACTGGTATGTACAAGACGCCTTAAACCACTTGACCATCACGACCGGACATAATGAGGTGATAGCCGAAGCTATTTGAACCACCTCACCGCGGCACTCGGATGGTTATCTTTGGCATAGCATTTTACCCAATCACCTCATTTTGGGGCACACGTGAGGAACACAAATGCGAACAAGCCTGAATGGTCCAGGATATATGCGAATGAAAATGACACCCCAGAATGCTATGCCCAAGATAACCATCCGAGTGCCGGCGGTGAGGTGGTTCAAATAGCTTCGGCTATCACCTCATTAGCGGTCGTGATGGTCAAGTGGTTTAAGGCGTCTTGTACATACCAGTTGCGTTGCTCCTGGGAGTATGGGTTCGAGTCACTTCTGGGGTGTGAGTTTTCATTCGCATATAGTCCTGGGGACCATTCGGCTTGTTCGCATTTTTTCTCCGTGTGCCCCAAAGAATGAGGTGATTTGGTAAAATGCTATGCCCAAGATAACCATCCGAGTGCCGGCGGTGAGGTGGTTCAAATAGCTTCGGCTATCACCTCATTATGTCCGGTCGTGATGGTCAAGTGGTTTAAGGCGTCTTGTACATACCAGTTGCGTTGCTCCTGGGAGTATGGGTTCGAGTCACTTCTGGGGTGTGAGTTTTCATTCGCATATAGTCCTGGGGACCATTCAGGCTTGTTCGCATTTGTGTTCCTCACGTGTGCCCCAAAGAATGAGGTGATTTGGTAAAATGCTATGCCCAAGATAACCATCCGAGTGCCGGCGGTGAGGTGGTTCAAATAGCTTCGGCTATCACCTCATTATGTCCGGTCGTGATGGTCAAGTGGTTTAAGGCGTCTTGTACATACCAGTTGCGTTGCTCCTGGGAGTATGGGTTCGAGTCACTTCTGGGGTGTGAGTTTTCATTCGCATATAGTCCTGGGGACCATTCAGGCTTTTCGCATTTGTGTTCCTCACGTGTGCCCCAAAGAATGAGGTGATTTGGTAAAATGCTATGCCCAAGATAACCATCCGAGTGCCGGCGGTGAGGTGGTTCAAATAGCTTCGGCTATCACCTCATTATGTCCGGTCGTGATGGTCAAGTGGTTTAAGGCGTCTTGTACATACCAGTTGCGTTGCTCCTGGGAGTATGGGTTCGAGTCACTTCTGGGGTGTGAGTTTTCATTCGCATATAGTCCTGGGGACCATTCAGGCTTGTTCGAATATTATATATATTAATATATATATATTATATATATATTATATATTATATATTATATATATATATATATATATATATATATTATATATATATAATATATTATATATATAATATATATATATATACCTAGAAGGGGTACCACCTCTGGTGCAAGTGTAGGGACCCATAGCCTCGGAGAAGAAAATAAAGAGTACTCAGAGAAGACCTTGTGGATCCTCACTGAACACTTGATATTTTCTTCTCCTACCACCCCTATTCTTTTGGTATGTGTGTATTTATCTAACTTTATTTGAAAATGTCATTACACAAAAAAAGTTACAGTATTGATTACATGCAGGGTACAAGGCTGCTTGTCACAAGTTGAAAAGCTCCTCCAGCTCCTCAGATGGCGGGCAGGAACCATGGATGCAGTGAGCATTTCCTCTCTGGATTGCCACACTGAGGCGCTGAAAAAGAAAACTGGCAGCTCTAGGGTCTCTAGTTGTTTCGATTAGCTTAGACCCCAACTCCTTCAAAAAGCTAGCAGCACTTTTACCCCAGGCACCAAGTGTCTCTGAGGCAATGGGGACAAAATTGTAGTGGTGCTCAAGGTCTCTGTATTTACGTGACTTGGCCGCTTCCCGGTGTGGCAGCTCCTCCTGCTTGAGTAGCACTGAAGTCAACATAGGTATTGGCTAAAGTTGAGACGCAAGTGTAGTCCCACACCAACTGTCTACCATTCTTCCAGGGGTTCACCGTGATTCCATCTGGGCGACCGACAGGCTCATTAGAGTTGTGGGACATTAGGTAACGGGGCTCTCTCTCTGCTGGACAGCCGGCTGTGGTAAGGCTTCTCTTAATAATGTCATTGACCTCGCCGTGTCTTGCATGCCATCCTCCTGTCCTTTGGCAGAGAAGGCCATGCCGTCCGTACCTGTCGGCCTCTGCCTCGCCGCAAAACACCTGTATTCGGTGTGGATTGGGGCAGCGAGACGGAGAGCCACGGCAATTCGGAGGGCCTGCGGTGTGAGACGGGTGCCGGTTGCTGACATGGGGATTGCTAATAGGAAATCACCTGCATGGGGAGCTGCTACTGCTCTAAGTCGGGCAGTGTCATGTGGTGTTGTCGCAGCTTCTAGCAAAGTCGCAGCTTCTTGGTCGGCAATGGGGCGATCCCAGCTGGATTGCTTATGGGCTTCAGAAGGCAGTGGTTGGGGTGCTGGTCCTGCGAGAGAGACCCATTTGGTTGTGCAGTCTGTGAAGCTGGGATCATGTACCCCTGCCTGTTGAACTAGGTGCTCAGGTAGGATTTCCTTCACCAAGTTGTCAGACCCACTGAAGAGGACAGGAACGCTGGTACAGCAATTGTGTTGCTGTGCGCACGCCAAGGCCCCCGAGTCTGACAGGAAGGGAGGCCTGTTTCCACTGCGAGTTGCTGAGGGAAAGATTGAGGGCTTTTTCTAGTGTTGATTTCAGCAAGCTGTCGTACTCTTCTAATTTAATATTGTTGAAAGATGGCGAACATCTTAGAAAGTAGGTCAGCCTGGGGAGGGACAAGCATCTGGTGATGAGGTAAAGTGCATCATGGCATCGATGTCTTCAATCCTCTCGTTCATTTCTTCAGGTCAGTGATCTTCTTACCAAGGACCTCGTCGATGGCATTCCTTCCAAGAGGAGCACCTAGGAGTGTGCTGTCCTCAGGGTTGGTTGTATGAATGTCAGGCAAAACAACCTTTATTTGCTCTATTATGTGCTGGTTGGTGGAGGTTATTTCGCACTTGGAAGGGTTCAGGGTGAGGCCTAGACTTGCTCCTTGCTCCTGAATTATTCTTATGTCGTCCAAGAGTGCGTCTGGGGAGCCGGCTAGAGTACCATCGTCCAAGAACCAAATGTTGAGCTCACTGGACAGGTTATCGGTGACTTCCTTGATGACTAGGCAGAAAAGAAAAGGAGCAAGGGGGTCACCCTGTTGGACACCTTCTTGTGATTCGATTTCATGTTCCCCAAAAAGCAGAGTTAGATTCTTGCTGTAGCATGAGTTTACAACGGGTAGAGGGAAGGAAAAAGGCGATGAACCGCATTGAGTACTGCATCCCTTCTAACCAGATTGAAGCATTTTTGAAGTCCAGCTTTATCAGAGCTTTCATCCGTAATGTTGGCAATGTAAGCTCTAGCTGCATGAGCCGCTGCCTCACACCCTTGGGGAATGCCAAACCCAAGCTGTTTTGGCTTCAGCATGTCGGCTGCTGCCTGACTAACTGCTCTAGCAGCAGCCTTAGCGACGAGACGCCGGAGTGAATTGCCCACAGCTATCGGTCTGATTCCTCCATCTTTTTTCCTCAGGGCACAGAGGGTAGCGCCAAAAAAGAGAGGCCGTATGGTCTCTGGTATGTTGCCAGCTAGACATGTGTTGGCGAATCTTGTTAGTTCCACCGGAGGCCCTGTGCAATGTCTCCCAGTGCAGGGTTGAGCATTTGTTTGATGTGGTTGGGTCTTAGTCCTGTGAACCCACCTGCTGATCCTGGTGGGAAGGATAAAGCTGCTTTATGCACCATGGATTCGAGCACACACAGGGGTTCTGCTCTGGTGACACCGACTAGGGGAACACCTTCGTCACGAGGAGCTCTGGGGGTGTTTTTCCCTCAGGGCTTGTGCTGTATCGGCATCCCTGGTGGCAACTGTGTCTTCACTGGTGATGACTCTGATTGCCCTATTGTGTTGCCTTCTTCTATTTTCTTGCTGACTGTTGCTCTCATTTGGATGCCTCGGTTCTGCTGTTGATACCTTTCCTGCGGTGAGTGTTTTTGGCACGGGTGGGGAGGGGTGCCTGGTTGTCCTCTCTAGGAAAACTATTATAGCCATAATGACTGAGGAAGCTAGAGATTTGTCTCTCTTGCAGGGACAGCTAGACATATGTTTCCAAATAGGAGAAGGTTGCGCCATGCTTGGATGGTTCCGGGGGAGTCATTGACCTTTTCAAGAGGCTGGATAGTTTGGCTGCTGCCTGGGGCCGGGCAGCTTTGGGGATGTGCTGAAGGGTTCCAACGATGTTGCTTTGATGGCTTCTAGTAGATTCTCAGTCGATATGAAGCTGTGGAGGGTTTTCCTGACTGCTGGAGTGGGGCCTTGATTGATACCTCTTTGGGAGGGCGCCACATACCCGGACAATTGGTTCCGTTGTGAGCATGCTTGCGCACATCTCCGTTACCCTTGAGTTTCCACACCTTGTCACACACTGGCATGTGCCACCTGTCGTCGCTTGATGGCTCCTCTTGGGCTGAGAGAAGCTGGCTGTCAGTCGTGACCTGCGACATCGGCGGGCGCTGGGCGGACGCTGGGGG
>WNGS01164858.1:9975497-9988651 GCA_020271785.1 Procambarus virginalis | reverse complement strand
TACTGCTACAAGTAGCACGCAACTAGCCCACACTGCTATAGCCCAAATGTCAGTTACCAATACTGCTCATACTGACAAGTAGCCCAAGTACTGGCTACAAGAGATACGAAAATAGCCTAAAACTGCTACAAGCTTCCGGGACACGCAGGAGTATGTAAGCCGCAAAGGCCAACGGCACTTCGCAGACAAGAGATGCGGTAGCACGAAAAACTCCGGAAGAACGAACCGAACCCGGGGAGGAGCAGACCCAAGCCCAATTCGTACGCAGAGGGGGGAAAGAAAACCCCACTCCTCGCAACAGTAAGCCCCGCTCAGAAGGATGGAAATCCAAGCGGGGCGCAATGGAGCACCAAAGCCCCCCAAGGCCACCTCCTCCCTAACCCCAGGAGCCCTACACTGGCCCCGGGGCCGAGTCACCTTCCAAAGCCCCCGGTCCCCGCACAAGAAAAAGCCAGGGCAGCCGAGAGAGCTGGAAGGAAGGGGCCCACTGGTCAGAACCCAGGAGCATCCGCAGGATGAAGCAGACTCTGAATGCCTCCGCAGCTACCCCCGAGCAAAGCAGTGGCAACCCCCGAAACTGCCCAAGTCTCAGAACCTCGAAACCCCGCCCCGACCCAAAGCCTACAGATGCGTAGGGGCCGAGAAGCAGGGGGGGGGAAAAAATACAGGGGCGATGGAAGAACACAAGCCCGAAAACGACCAAAACCCTCCATTGTGTCCGCTACGACAAAGCAGGGTGCATGCACTCGGGGCATACAGGGGACAGCGTACAAATCCTGAGCGCGTTGCAACCAATCTACCCTGCAACGCGCGAGCGTGCCTGCACCAACCGACAATTCCCAGCAAGACCCTGGTAGTGACTGGAGTCACGAACAAGCACAAAATGCCTTCGCGGTACTCAGGGTCGATGGTGTCCCAACCCAACACGCATACGGAGGTCAAACAAGCCGAAGCACATGAGGATCAAACAATGAGACCCTGAGACAAAGGGCATCAGCAAACCCCAAACTAGCAACCAAGCGAGAAGAGGGACGCAAGGGACTCCACAAATCTGACCCGAAGACCACCCGCAGATAGGAGTATTTCCGGGCCCCTAGACTGGGTCCTGCTAAGGTTCAATCCCCAGGCAGGGCCGGGCCTGCTAACCGGCGCCCCAACTACCAAGCAACTGCTAAAGCTGAACCCACGGACGTGTCCACTCGCGAGGGCGAACAGGGGGCGCCACCACACAAACAACATAACAGTAAGGGGGATGGAGGGACAAATGTCAGACCCCCCACCAACAAACAAATTAAAAGAAAACCACACAATGGACAACGTACCGCAGAGGGATACAGAGCCGGCCGCTGTCTAGTGAAAACTAGCTACGCAGTGCCCTAGCGCCCCACCAGTGCTATAATAACCACCTTACCCCAATGTAAACAAGGAGTAAAAACTAACCCAAACACCCTTCGGACAGGCACCAGCCAAACGCCAAGCAGCGAAAAGCCAACAGAGGTAGACCCGAGGTGACTTGTGGAAGATAACCCCAAGCCCAAGGGCGGTACTTACAGTGCACTCAGGGAAGGTGACCCTAAGCACATGCAGCCCGAGTACCTGAGAATACTACTCCCAGCTCACACGATCACCATAAGAGCAGCACTGAAAACAAGTCACAGCACTGAAACAAGACCGGAGCTGGAGCCACACGAGCGTGCACTATCCCATCAGCCGAGGAACTGAGGTGTGGATAGCCGGCGCGGGGGTCTGGGCTCCCCCTTCCCCCTCCCGGGAGGGGGGAGCTGCGCAGACATGCGGCGCGGCGCGGCTCGTGTGACGTCATGCTTGTTAGTTCGTTTTCCTGGAAGTTCTGTCCACTCGTTTGTCAATTTTTGTGGTTAACCAGAATAGGGGTTGTTTTGTGGCGCTTACCTTTCTGGATGCCTGTCCCGTCGATGGCAGATATAGAATGCTCCAATCACATGTGCATTTCTATGCTCCATTGCTCCCCGTGCCTCTCTGAGGGGGCAGGTTCTGGCTCGTGGTCCCGGTAGGCCTAGAACTCCACCCACATCGACTGATGCAAATAGTTAGGGTATCCATATCAGCCATGGATAGCTCCGGGGAGCCGTAGGGCTCCCCCCAGAAAATACCATGAATATTAATGGAAAAGTACAACAAATGGATTTTGCCATGTTAATTGTATTTGTTTATTGTGGTTAAAGTGATAGAGGGCCTCAAGAGATATGTGCGTGTGTAATTACCTAAGTGTAGTTACAGGATGAGAGCTACAGTCATGGTGTCTTGTCTTCCAATACTGTACTGTACTCTTTGTCGTATAACCTTAAAAACTACTGACAGTTTTGGCCTCCACTACCACTTATTTAACTTATTCCAACCATCTACCACTCTGTTACAAAAAAAAAAAAAAAAAAAAAAAAAAAAAAAAAAAAAAAAAAAAAAAAAAAAAAAACTTTTAATATTTATTTGACACTTTTGTTTTCTTCGCTTGAAACTGTATCCTCTTGTTCTTGAATTTGCTGGTTTCAGGAATTCCTCTTAGTCAATTTGGTCGATTCCTATTAGTATTTTGTAAGTGGTGATCATATCACCTCTTTTTCTTCTATCTTTTGGCATGTTTAATGCTTCTAGTCTCTCCTCATAACTCTTTGTTTTTCAGATCCAGAAGCCATTTTGTAGCATGCCTTTGCACCTTTGTGTGTCCTCATTTATTTGTGCCTGCAGGATCAAGTATTGGCTCTTGGATCCCACCTTTCGCCATGTCCCTATCATATCTAGTTTTAAAATTATAAATAGAGTTGGCTTTCACAACCTGCTCCTTAAGATCCTTCCATTTTTCCAACTACTCTCATGCTAAAGAAACTTCCTATCTTCTCTCATCTGAGTTTCCAGCTTCCACCCATGTCCCCTTGTTCTGTTAGTATTTAGTGTAAACATTTTGACTATTTCCACTGTAAATCCCTCTAAGTATTTTATATGTTTCTATCATGTCTCCCCATTCCCTTCTTTTTTCTAGTGTCATTAGGTTCAGTTCCTTCAGTCCCTATCCCCTTGCAATTCTGGGACGAGCCTTGTTGCAAACTTCTGAGCTTTTTCCAGTTTCCTTATGTTTCCTTAAGTGGGATACTCTGAGACTGGTCTCACATAGAAAGTATAAAGTGCCTTAATTCCTCCTTACTTAGGTTTCTGAATGATGTTCTAACTTTTGCGAGCGTAGAGTACAATGTGTCGTTATCCTATTTGTGTGTGCCTCAGAAGTTAGATCAGGTGTTATGTCCACTGTCAGGTCTCTTTCTCGAATCATCATAGGTAGGCAGTTTCCCTTCATTGTGTACTGTCACTTTATTCTCCTGTCACCTAATCTCATTTCCATAACTTTACATTTACTTGTGTTGAACTCCAGTAGCCATTTCTCTGACCATCTCTAACCTGTTCAAGTCCTCTTTGATGATCCTACAATCCTCATTTGTCACTCTTCTCATTAATTTTTAATCATCCACAAAGCGACATATAGGATTCTACTTCTGTAGAAATGTTGTTTATGTACTGTATACTGTATCAGAAATAGATCTGGTCCTAACTGTGTGTGTAATTTTTTTTATCTAAGTGTAGTTACAGGATGAGAGCTCGCTCGTGTGTCCCGTCTCCCCCAATATTCTTTGTCATATAACGCTTTGAAACTACTGACTCTTTGGCCTCCACCACCACCACCTTACCTAACCTGTTCCAACTCTCTACCACTCTGTTTGCAAAAGTGAATTTTCTTATATTTCTTTGGCATCTGTGTTTAGTTAGTTTAAATTTATGACCTCTTGTTCTTGATGTTCCAGGTCTCAGGAAATCTTCCCTATCAATTTTTATCAATTCCTGTTACTATTTTGTATGTAGTGATCATATCACCTCTTTTTTGTCTGTCTTCTAGTTTTGGCCTATTTAATAGGTCTAACCTCTCCTCACAGCTCTTGCCCTTCAGTTCTGGGAGCCACTTAGTAGCATGTCTTTGCACCTTTTCAGTTTGTTGATGTTTTTCTTAAAATATGGGCACCACACAACTGCTGCATATTCTAGCTTTGGCCTAAATGTTGTGAACAATTTCTTTAGTATTTTGCCATCCATGTATTTAAAAGCAATTCTGAAGTTAGAAAGCGTAACATAGACTCCTCGCACAACGTTCTTTATGTGGTCCTCAGGTGATAGAAAACTATCTAGAACCACCCCTAGATCTCTTTCTTTATCAGAATTCTTTAAAGATTTCTCACAAAATGTATAGGTTGTGTGGGGTCTATGTTCTCCTATTCCACATCCATAACATGTCATTTATTCACATTAAATTCCATTTGCCAAGTGGTGCCCATATACTTATTTTGTCCAGGTCTTCTTGAAGGGCATGACAATCATCTAAGTTTCTTATCCTTCCTATTATCTTAGACATCATTAGCAAACATGTTCATATAATTCTCTATTCCATCTGGTAGATCATTTATGTAGACAATGAACATCACCAGTGCAAGAACTGAACCCTGTGGCACTCCACTTGTGACATTTCTCCAGTCCGATACATTGCCTCTGATTACTGCCTCATTTTTCTATCAGTCAGAAAATTTTTCATCCATTTTAGAAGATTACTGTCCCCCCCTCCATATTTTCCAGTTTCCAGAACAGCCTCTGTGTGTGTGTAATTACCTAAGTGTAGTTACAGTATGAGAGCTACGCTCGTGGTGTCCCCTCTACCCAGCACTCTGCTCTGTTCATATAACGCTTGAAACACTGACAATTTTGGCCACCACCACCTTCTCACCTAACTTGTTCCAACTGTCTACCAATCTATTTGTGAAAGTGAATTTTCTATATTTCTTCACACCTTTTTTTTTTTTTTTTTTTGTGTGTGTTGTGTGTGTGTGTTGTGTGTGTGTGTGTGTGTGTGTGTAATTACCTAAGTGTAGTTACAGGATGAGAGCTACGCTCGTGGTGTCCCGTCTTCCCAGCACTCTTTGTCATATAACGCTTTGAAACTACTGACGGTCTTGGCCTCCACCACCTTCTCCCCTAACTTGTTCCAACCGTCTACCACTCTGTTTGCGAAAGTGAATTTTCTTATATTTCTTCGGCATCTGTGTTTAGCTAGTTTAAATCTATGACCTCTTGTTCTTGAAGTTCCAGGTCTCAGGAATCTTCCCTATCGATTTTATCAATTCCTGTTACTATTTTGTATGTAGTGATCATATCACCTCTTTTTCTTCTGTCTTCTAGTTTTGGCATATTTAATGCCTCTAACCTCTCCTCGTAGCTCTTGTCCTTCAGTTCTGGGAGCCACTTAGTGCATGTCTTTGCACCTTTTCCAGTTTGTTGATGTGCTTCTTAAGATATGGGCACCACACAACCGCTGCATATTCCAGCTTTGGTCTAATAAAAGTCGTGAACAATTTCTTTAGTATTTCTCCATCCATGTATTTAAAAGCAATTCTGAAGTTAGAAAGTGTAGCATAGGCTCCTCGCACAATGTTCTTAATGTGGTCCTCAGGTGACAGTTTTCTATCTAAAACCACCCCTAGATCCTTTTCTTTATCAGAATTCTTTAAAGATTTCTCACATAATTTATAGGTTGTGTGGGGTCTATGTTCTCCAATTCCACATTCCATAACATGGCATTTATTCACATTAAATTCCATTTGCCAAGTGTTGCTCCAAATACTTATTTTGTCCAGGTCTTCTTGAAGGGCATGACAATCATCTAGGTTTCTTATCTTCCCTATTATCTTAGCATCATCAGCAAACATGTTCATGTAATTCTGTATTCCCACTGGTAGATCGTTTATGTAGACAATGAACATTACCGGTGCAAGAACTGAACCCTGTGGTACTCCACTCGTGACATTCCTCCAATCCGATACCTTGCCTCTGATCGTGGCCCTCATTTTTCTGTCAGTTAGGAAATTTTTCATCCATGTTAGTAGCTTACCTGTCACTCCTCCAATATGTTCCAGTTTCCAGAACAACCTCTTATGGGGAACTCTGTCGAAAGCCTTTTTAGGTCCAGATAGATGCAGTCAACCCAACCATCTCTTTCTTGTAAAATCTCTGTGGCTCGATCATAAAAACTGAGCAAGTTCGTTACACAGGATCTTCCAGATCGAAAACCATACTGTCTGTCTGATATTATATCG
This sequence comes from Procambarus virginalis, assembly GCA_020271785.1. NCBI lineage: Eukaryota > Metazoa > Arthropoda > Malacostraca > Decapoda > Cambaridae > Procambarus > Procambarus virginalis. The sequence continues at coordinate 9,982,487 of WNGS01164858.1, read as the reverse complement.
TTTCCTCCAGGTGTTCTACCCATTTAGTTTTAATTATTTTTTCCAATATTTTGACTATTACACTTGTCAATGATACAGGTCTATAATTAAGGGGTCTTCCCTGTTTCCACTTTTGTAGATTGGAACTATGTTAGCCTTTTTCCACACATCAGCTACAGCTCCTGTACACAGGGATGCCTGAAAAATCAGTTGAAGTGGAATGCTGAGCTCAGGTGCACATTCTCTCAGAACCCATGGTGAAACTCCATCCGGACCAACTGCTTTGTTCTTACCTAGCTCCTTTAGCATTTTTTCCACTTCGTCTCTAGACACCTCTATGTGCTCTATGTTGTTCTCTGGAATTCTTATTGTGTCTGGTTCCCTAAAGATTTCATTTTGTACAAACACACTTTGGAACTTTTCGTTTAGTGTTTCACACATTTCCTTTTCATCTTCCGTGAATCTATTTCCCATTTTCAACCTCTGAATATTATCCTTTACCTGCAATTTGTTGTTTATGAATTTATAGAATAGACCTGGTTCTGTTTTACATTTGTCTGCAATCCCTTTTTCAAAATTTCTTTCTGCCTCTCTCCTCACTGCCGTGTAGTTGTTTCTCGCATCTTTGTATCGCTGGTATGTTTGGGGGTTCGGCCTCTTCCTGTATTGGTTCCAATTTTGTGTCTTTTGGTCTCTAGCCCTCTCGCAATTTCTATTGAACCAATCCTGTTTTCTAGTTCTGCATCTCTGTTTTGGTATAAATTTTTTGTGCCTTTATCATATATTTCACAAAACTTGACATACATCTCATTCACTTCCTTGCCTAGCATCAAGTTTGTCCAATTATACTCACTAAAAAAATTTCTAAGGTGGCCATAATGTCCTCTCCTGAAGTCTGGTTTCTCAACTGCTTCAACCTCTTTATTTTCTTCCAGCTTATAACGCATTGCATACTTTATTCCCAAAAAGACATGGTCACTTTTACCCAAGGGAGGAAGGTACTGAATGTCAAATATCTCTTCCTCCTTCCTGGTAAATATCAAATCTAGCATGGAGGGAACGTCCCCTTCCCTCATCCTCGTAGCTTGTTTAACATGTTGATACAAGAATGTTTCCAGGATGAGGTCTACAAATCTACAGGTCCAAAAATCTTCTGTTTTAGCTTCATATGCTTCCCAGTCTATGGATTTCAAGTTGAAGTCACCTACTATCAACAGTCGTGATCTATCGTTATCCGCTCTCGCTATAATCTCTCTCATTATTGTTATAAGACCTTCTCGTTTAATATCTAGCTCCTCCTTTGACCATGTGCTGCTTGGCGGTGGACTATATGCATTTATTATCATTAGTTTATCATCCTCATGGCAGATCTCTAGTGCTATTATGTCAACTTCTTGTGGATTGGCAGTCATTATTTCCTTCACCTTTAGGTGTTCTTTTACCAGCACAGCAACGCCACCGCCTTTCCTAATTTTTCTGCCCCGTCTCCAAATTGAGTAGCCCCTTGGGAATATGACCTCGTTTAAAATAACATCTTCAAGTTTTGTCTCCGTGAGTGCAACAATGTCTGGTGTCTGCAGCTGTATTATATCACTTAACTCCAGTATCTTTGACCATACTCCATCTATGTTGGTGTATGCAATCTTCAGGAACTTGTTCCCCCTCTCCTTATTCTTCACTCTTCCTCTCTCTATTGATTTTGTTGGTTTGCCTTTATGTACCACTTTACTGGTTTGCCTACCCCTAACACTTTGTAGAAAAAAGAATTGATTTCTTCTTCATTCCTGTTCTCATTTAAACGTTTTGCCTCGGCGAGGTTCAGTTTCAGCTTCTCTCTGTCTTCTTTTGAAAGATCTCGTCTTAACGACCACCCTTTCCCAACCTCATCACTTTGCAATTTTCTAGCATTCCTTAGTACTTCTTCCATCTGTTTGGCACCGTTTAGGGTGATCCTCAAAGGTCGATGTGTGTGTGTGTGTGTGTGGTGTGTGTGTGTGTGTGTGTTTGTGTGTTTGTGTGTGTGTGTGTGTGTGTGTGTGTGTGTGTGTGTGTGTGTGTGTGTGTGTGCACGCACGCACGCACGCACGCACGCACGCACGCACGCACGCACGCACGCACGCACGCACGCACGCACGCACGCACGCACGCAAACAGCAGCATGTAATTAAAGTGGAGAGAAACATTATAAACAGTGAGAGATATCATTCACAATTTATCTGCCAAGACTGTTCAGTCATTAATAATGTTCAAATTATAAGTATCAACAGGACACTGACAATTTGTACATTGACAGAAATATGCAAATGTTAAGAACAATGAAGAGATTTTTGAGTAAAGACATATGTATTTAAATTAAAACAAAAACACTACTTTGTACATGCAGAGCACTATATTTATACAAAGGAATAACTTTCCTAATTAGAGTTAAATACAAGGCAAAATAACTAGCACCATACTAAAAGCACCTCCTTATGAAGATAGCTTAGCCAAACTAAGAGATTTTTATAATAGGAACACTAGTAAAACTTTGTTTTTACAATGTAAAGAAGACAAAAAGGGCATAAATTTAAACTGTAAATTAAGATTCCATAAAACACTATTAAATGACATAATGGAAAGTGGAACAAGTTGATACATAAAATTGATGAGTCATCTCTTGGAGGTCAATATCCTGTACTGATTACTCATTCTGAAGGGGCAAATGGGCAGTGGGAGATAAGAAAGAATTCCTAATAACTGTTCTTATCACCTATGCATGTGGTGTGCAATCAAAACAGATTTTAATGGACAATATGAAAAAGAATAAAATATTTTGATTCAAAAATAAAAAGCCCTTTCTGGGTTCCACATCAAAAGCTCCCCATCAGCTAATGTCGTTGGCACATTTAGGACATTACAGTACAGTTATGCCAGAATTCTGGTAACAATCTTGGCACACAGGACACTTACTCAGACAAGCATCTTTGCAATCTATTTTTCCTTTCAACTGTGATCAGTGACCTTGAAGTGTTGTGATGTAAGCTGAGGAGGGGAACCCAGAGTATATCAATTTTGGGCAATTATGTGTCTAAAATAAGCAAACAAATTTATGTTGTTAAGAGTTTAATTTACAAATGTAATTGTAACTATGTAAAAACACCAAAAGTAATGCACTCAGATAATTTTAATTTGATAACTAATAATTACATCCACAGACCCAACAGCATTCTGAGTTCTCACATTCAGCTACTCCTTCATGTTAGCTCTCACTGTCCTTGCACATGCACTTATACTAGCCAAGATATTGGTTTTTTCCCAGTTGGCTCATTTTGGCTTTTAGGTCAACTGGTGACAGTTCCTGTTGATGCTTTCTCAGGTTCTGACTTTGATACCAGGACAGCCTCCCTGGTAAACTACTACTATATTTCTCGAGCTGTTCAGGGATGTGAGGGACCTTGATTAAGACCCGTCTCTAACTCTCACCATGTCAGTCAGGAGTGGTGGCCTCTTCGCATATGACAGCAAATATCGTGGTGAAGGAATTTGTGGTACAGTAGTCTGGATGACACTTCAGCACATCCATCTCGTGTGTGGTTGTGGCCTCTCAAAGCTCTTGGTCAAACTGTCTACTTCTCATAGAAGGCTCCTACAATCATTGTTTTGCAGCACAGGTAAAAACCCAGTTTTTGTGTTTAAATTGGTTTTTCAGGTTCCAAGGGAACAACCAAATATGAAAGCACACACAAAACTAAGGCTTCGCATTCTTTAAAAAGCTCTTTCCAGAACCATGTTATTTGACAACTCTCTATTCCTCTATTCTCATTCACTTTTTCCTGTTTGCAGATTTCATTGTTAGGTCATGAGTTGGCTCTGACCAGTGAACCTCAGGGTGAGTCAGATGCTACCATCTGGCGGCAAGTGGTACATTGAATCAGATAGCCCAAGCCTGTACTTAGTGAGAGCCCTTGATTGATGGCCATCTGTAATTATAAGTAAGAGCTTGGAAGGGTTTTCTTTTCAGAAAAATACCTTTTTGACAATTCCAAGCTGGAATGATTATTTTGAAATGACTTCCTCAGCATTTTAAAACCTAGCAGGGATTCTTCCCTGCAGCACTATGCTGAATGTTGCACCTGCCTGACTGTATGAACCATGTCCAAAGTGTTAAAATGTAAGGAAAAAACGTGTCTATAGACAGATTCTTAGTAGGACAAGCAAGTCGTGAGCCACAACCAGGTCCTAATGGTATGTCTGCAAAATGTAAGAGAGTACCCAAGAAATGTAATCACTGCTGTTATAATGGATGGAGGACTCCCCCTTCCAAACACTAACACCTCTCCTCCTCCCCCTTCCTCTCTGTCTTCCATATGCCAAGAAGAGTCCTCAATAAAGATAAAATATACTTGTACATACTGTAGTACAAATTATAAGCAGTAGTACTGTACATATAAAATGTATTTTTAAGTTAATATTTTTGGAGGTGTGGAATGGATTAATTAAATTTACATTATTTCTTATGGAAAAATTGTTTTTGTTTCTTTAATTTTCCGTTTTCGAACTGTGTCTGGGAATGGATTAAATTTGAAAACGGAGGTACCACTGAACTGCATTGCTCATCAATAAATTTTGAGGTTGGCTCCAGATATAACAAATTACGGCAGAGTTTTATTTGACAAATTTAATAAATGCTGGCATATGACCATTAATAAATCTTGCACTGTGGTTTAAGAGCCTTACCTTAAAGAGGTTGTCCAAGTATTCAACATTTTTGTCAATCATCGCCAGAACTTGCTTCACTTCTAGAACAGAGTTATCATTACGATCCACCAAGTGCAGGTACAAATCTGTTTTGGTCTTGTCAACGGTACCATCATGATTTTCATGTACTCGAAAATCATCTACATTCACAATAGCTCCGGTAACATTGCCAAGATAGTCACGGAAGTACTCTACCTGTTCTCGCACCTAAGAATAAATAATTATTAGATGATTTATAATACAATACTGTATAAATACAATTAAGCTAATAATTTGTTTAAATATTTTATAATTTCAGGTTTACATTGTGAACAATGTTCTGATTTTCTTAGTTACAGTACAATACACAATACAAAGATACAGACCCCTCACTGTCTTTATTTTTAATTCATCTGTTTTTTGTCAATCAACAAAAACATTTATACTGTGTAATCAATTTATAATAATCATAATAATCTGAGAATTAGAATATGTGCATAAAAAATTATGGCATTACGTGTACATAAAAACACTCCTTTCTGAGCTGAGTATTCAGTCGTTAATTTGGGCAATATCCTTCTCTCCCAGGAACATTGCATACTTTAGCCTCGGTCAGTATGACTCGGTGAGAGCTCTTCAAACTGCTCCCACTAGAACATGTAAAGGTGGTACGGAGGCATTGGAGAATTCTCAATCCAGACCAGAATAAAGATACATTTTTCAAAACTAAAAAAACCTCCTCCAAGCAATATTTCAAATCAAAGACTGCCAAGATATATATTTTTTATTTATATATACTAGTACATCCTTAATCCTAATTTTCCCTGGAATACGACCTGCCTAATCATTTAACAACCAGTTACCCATTCATTGCTGGGTGAACAAAGGCTAGAGTTAAGGATTAGCACCAAGTAAATCCTCCACAACCAGGATACAAACCCCAGGCCAAAGCACTTGCGAGTGTTTTACCAGTATGCCACGGGAACTGCAGAGCAGTATTGCTCTACTACTGCAATTACTATACCATCTGCTAGTTTAATGCCTGGTTGTCACCACTACCTCCACCACATGGCAGTGCCAATTGAGTACACAGAGGGAACCAGGAAATCCTACTTTTTTTTATTTCAACATTATGGGTTAAAATAAATGACCCTTTGTTTCCTATCCATCAAATACTCCCATACCCAGTCTAGTGCCTTTCCTGATAAACACACTTGTCTCTCCATATTGTGTATTAGTCTTTTGTAAGGAACTGTAACAAAACCTTTATGGCACTCTGGGAAGGTGCAGTCTACTCATCCTTCCTTCTTTTGCCTTATTTTAGTGCTCCTGTCATGGAATACAATCAAGTTTGTTAAGCATGAGTTCAGAGCACAGCTCTGAAGTTGTGCTGTGCCACTGTTATAAAATTTACTGTCCCCAAATGTTCTGTAATCCTTTTTCCAGTGACTTTTTCTAGGATCTTGCACAGAATGCATGTTAATGACATTGATCTATAGTTTAGTACTTCATATCTGTCCCCCTTTCTTGAATCTTGGAATTACATTCAACTTTTTCCAACTTTCTGGTAGCTCTCTTATCTCTAGCCCATGCACTACTCACCTGTTTCATGCGACAACTCTGTGGTGCATGGGTTAATGAATTATTAACTTAAATGCAAAAAGAAATCACATTAATGTGATATATCAATGTACCCAGAGCATAGGTTCAAATCGTCCTCATAGCTCCAACAATCTCCCAGTGGCAGATCTTCTGCATGAGAACTTCTCCACCTTTGAAAGCATGAGCAATAACATCCAAACCACTGGAAAAAGATGAATTGTGTTGGCCAAACCCAGCATGAAGGGCATCCTGTTCAGATAAGTTCAGATGTCCTCTAAATCCCTTGAATACTTGATATGAAAGCTGGTAATTCCAAGCACCAGCCAAAGATAGGAGGACAAGTGCTTCATGGATGTCTATGAGAAGTGACCTGTAGGCTGCAGAGCCTTTAATTGAGAAGAGTTCCTGGTGGAAAAGAACTTAATTATATTAGCTAGGTGGAGTTGAATTTTAAAATCGGCCATAACAAAATGCAGTGCACCTGCCATGTAGAAATTATGATATGGAGCTACCAGGAAGCCCCGTGTCTCTCCAGAACAATTGTCAGTTACCACAGAAAAAAAAAGGGATTAACGGCTACACAAAAGGAAGTGGGAACCTAACAACACATCCAAGAAGCATAATGAGAACTGAATTCAAGAAGAGCCAAGATACAGCTTCAAAGCTGTGGGTCTTCCCACAACAGAATAAGAA
>WNGS01164858.1:9964770-9975397 GCA_020271785.1 Procambarus virginalis | reverse complement strand
GCCTTTAACCTTAAATGGCGCATAGCTATATACCATTTGACACCCACAGGCGCATACAAAAAAAAAAAAAAAATTATTTTTCTTCCTAACCTGTTAATTGTGTTCACTGATCACGGAAAAATAATAAAAAAATCGTAAGTTGATATATTGGCGCTATAGGGCGGGGAAGTCTGGCACAAACAGGCGCTCCTCAGCATGCGTCCCAGGCGGTCTGTTGATCGCCAGCTGTCAGGCCGGAGTTGCCACAAAGAGATAATTGCCTAATTATTTCAATGTCTCTGATTGATTTTTCTAGTTTTTTTGCTGTAATATTATTCAATAGTGTTAGTGTGATATATTTATATAATGAAATGAGTGAATCATCGCTGTACTCAAAAATATGGTGTGCTTATTGTTGATTCAATTATGTTCATCAAACAGTGAACAAATACTTTGTCGGTTGTTACACTATATACACAGGTTATATATAAGTATCTGCATGTTTGTTCACCATAACGAACCACTAAGTTGCTATATGAATCAAAAAGTAACGAGGAGTGACCGCCGTGTACCAGCCAGCCACTCACGCCCTCCCTCAAGTCATCTGACTCACCCACATTCTCCTCCCAATACTGTTTTGCTTTTATTCACTATATACAGACGCTATATATAAGTATCTACATTCGTGTTCACCATAACGAACACTAAGTTGGTATGCTGAGTGGCAGTGGCAGCCCGCCACTGGCTGCCACTCCCTCCTTCCCTCACCTCACCTGACTTGCCACCATTTTCCACTCACCATACTGTTTTTGCTTTTATATACAGACGTTATATATAAGTATTTACATGTTTTGTTCACCATAACTGTACATCTAAGCTTGTATGGTGAGTAGGACCTCTTGTATGGTGAGTAGGCAGAAAGACGTAGGACCTCACAGTCAGCTGATGGCTGCCGCCCTCAAGGCCAGACACACTAATATTTCTCCTCCAACATACTGCTTGTGGTGTTATTACGCTATATACACACATTATATATAAAATATACCGGTTTTATTCACCATACTTGTACAAGTAAACTGGTATGGTGCCCAAAGACCATCGTAGTCACCAATAAACAACACGATAATTCCTGCAGACGACGCTCCTCTAGCTCTCACCAAAATGGCGGCTCCCAACCTCCTACTCTTGCTGTTTATGCCCTCTGTACACACGTTATATATAATTATCTACATTTGTGTTCACCATAGCGAACCACTAAGCTGGTATGGTGAGTGCAGTCAATAAAAGGTGGCCACACACAGTCAGATACAATGCCACCACCCTCCCTCCCACAGCATTACTCCTCCCTCCATGGAGCACAGCGCTAAATATCATCACAATCCTCTTATTATCAGACCTATAGTCAGTTTTATCACAGTCAGGGGTCTTCTGTAATAATATTATCGCTACATAATAGCATGAACAAGTATATTATGGCATTTTTAGGCGATGCTGTGGTCAAAAGCTGAACAGCAGTGCTGTGAGCTCATGCTGCGTGCGTTAGGCTTGGTAGCTTACTCGATACTGAGGCCCCTAACACCGGGAGTTTGGCCCACGAATTTTTTAAAAATGGCGTCTGTTTACAAGAGCCCTGATGAAGGTGTGGTGAACCCCGTGTGTCCGCGGGCCGTTTAAATCTTGCGTAGTACTCCAACGCATCATATGATGCGACGCGCAATTTACTGCAAGTCGGTCAAAGCATCATATGATGCGATGCGCAATTGAAGGGTTAATTGAGAAGAGTTCCTGGTGGAAAAGAACTTAATTATATTAGCTAGTGGAGTTGAATTTTAAAATCGGCCATAACAAAATGCAGTGCACCTGCCATGTAGAAAATTATGATATGGAGCTACCAGGAAGCCCCGTGTCTCTCCAGAACAATTGTCAGTTACCACAGAAAAAAAAAGGGATTAACGGCTACACAAAAGGAAGTGGGAACCTAACAACACATCCAAGAAGCATAATGAGAACTGAATTCAAGAAGAGCCAGATACAGCTTCAAAGCTGTGGGTCTTCCCACAACAGGAATAAGAAGCCTGAAAATCCTCAGAAAATCCTTACAAGTCATTGTTGGAAGCCAGAAACCCCTTAATTAAAAGATTAACAAACTTGACTGGTATTTTTGAGCTGAATTTATGATAAAGTTATGAGAGATGGTGTCAGATGTTTGTACAGGGGTGCAATTTCAGTGCTTGCCATAGGTGCTATTTTCTCTAGATACGTGCTTGGTCCTGAGAGTTAGATTTATAAGTTAACCAGACCAAAAACTTAGTTTCTTAATCAAAGAAGTGGGAACGAAGCTTCCAGAAATCACACTAGCTGAAGATTGAGACTGACAGGACTGGTACTTCAATGCACAAATCCGCAGCCGAAAAGTGCCAATGAAAGTCACCCACACTAATCTCAAAGGCAATCACATTAAGCAGAATTGCAGAGCTGAACTCCATCCTGACTGGTTGGTTCATGATTGCAACACTCAGGAGAATCATCAAGTCCAAATCCATTAGAAGGTCCAAGGTAAACCTAAATCAAAGTCTGAAAAAGGCACCCAATTGCAAGACTCATGCTCTCAATGTAATCTAATCTAACCCTGTCAACTACATATAAGAAAAGGCAAGTGCACACTGACTGAAAAAATGCCAAGAAATAAAAAAAAAGCACAAACAAGGGAGATTTACTGGTTGAATGAATCATGAACATGCACAGTGATGCAATGACTGGGCATACCTGAACTGTTAATGCACAGCCAAAATGTCTAAAAACAAAGGATCAGATCCCTAGGTGAGCATATGAGGAAGGGTCTAGTTAATAGGAAAAATTCCAGGTGAAGACAATACTGAGCCGATACAAAGAAGAAACCTACCAGAGTCAGTTTGGAAATTGCTCGCAAAACATGGAAATACAGAAAACACATGCATGTGAATTGTACACTAAGTATAGGACCACAGCACAACAGATGAAAAGGAAGATAATGAGAATCTTGCTCTTCTCAAAGCTGTCACTCTTGAAACAATTGCCTCCTCCATCGAGAGTTTAAGATCTCACGAGCACTGTGTCTACACCGACAGCTCAGTCCAATCCTCTACTGGACGGACTGCAGCGGCATGTAGGTTTTATAGAAATAATATTGGCACAAAGACTGTCAGTGTCAGGTTAAACAACTGGCTGACCTCCACACAAGCAGAACTAGCAGCATTACACTTAACTACCAGTACATTAAAAAACATTGGAGGGGGAATAATATTCTGTGATTCAAAGTCTGCTCTTCAAGCAATCAAAACTTCTCTTGGAAGATCGATAGCAAGAACCTCATACTCCCAATTATAAATGACCTAATTGATGCACAGAGTAAAGGGTCTCGAATTTCCTTTGTATGGATACCTTCACACATAAATATAACCCATCATAATGAGACAGACATTGCAGCCAAATTAGCGTGTAACAAGTTTGAAGTTGACTTAGAACTAGGTATCCCCATCTCTGCTGTCAAAACTGTATTGGTCCAAACATTCAGATTTGATAGGAAAGAACTTACTGACTCCCAACGACCTGAAAGTACTAGTATAAAAAGCTATGATTTGTTCAGATCTGAAACCTACATCTATGGGCAGCACAAAACGTCCAATAGACTGTGCGACACAGTGGTTGCAAGGATCAGGTTGGGTTACCGTTACCTGTGGCAGGTGGCTGCAGGTGACTGATCTCCCAATCCTGAGCACACCAGTTACAAACTCTGTGAGCAGGAACTACGGCACGATCTCCCGTACTACATCACTGAATGCCCAGTTATTAGACCTTTCAGACCAGTTGGCATGAGGTACCTGGAGCTTTGCAATTACTTTATTCACTCTCATATTCTTGAAGATATCCTCACAGTGTACCCAAAATTTGCCAGTGCAGGCTACTAAACATATGGCTCTGTATGACTAACCATCCTGCGAGATGGGGACTTTTATTACCACTGCTACCTTAATCAATCTTGTGTTGATGATATCCTCAAAATGCATCCGGAGTCTGCCAGTGCAGACTGCTTATCACATGCCTCTGTATGACTAACCATCCTGTGTGATGGGGATTTCTTAGCATCAACTAGTTAGTTTTTTTGACACACTGTACTCCACTTCATATAGTTTAGGGTAGCTGCACTAATGCAGATGTACCTAATGTAATAAAAAAAAAAAATAATCAACAGACACTCATTTTCAGGAAAAACCCCTCACCAAGAAGTGAAGTACCCCTACATGCCATCTTGTGACAAATAATGGTGGCAATCAGACAGTTCACAAGCAATTGGTAAATTGCAGTAGCAGAAGATGAAGTTTTAAGTGTAGACGAATATATTTTCTGATGGGGATTCAGGGCTGCATTGAGAATTGTCCAGTTATTGTCTTTCTTCACACATAACCCAGCAGATGAATAAAGACTGTCACTGGGGAATTGGAATATTGCCTAAGGGAGCAACTGAGAGACCCAGGCAATAGTTTCAACCACATGGCAGCACATAGAAGATAGAATTTAATAACAAGTGCATCTTGCCAATAGATTATGATAATCAAGTGTATCTTGCCAATATATTATTATAATAATAATAATAATAATAATAATAATAATAATAATAATAATAATAATGTGCATCTTGCCACTAGATTATATTGATAAGCAAGTGCAACCTGTTGATATAATGAGATAATGACAGTCCCTTGCATCTTGATAGACTATATTAATTGAATCTCAATACAATATAATGAGAACCAATTGCATGTTGTTGAAAGACTAGAACAAAAAGAATATAATGAAGATCAAGTACATCTTGTTGATAGAATATAATGGCAATTTAATGTATCTAGCTGACAGAATATAATGATAATTAAGTACATCTTGTTGATAGAATCTAATGACAATCGAGTCCATCTTGTCAAAATTAATAAGTTTAAAGCACTAAAGTGTCAGTAAATTCTTGGAATCTTATACGGCAGATATTTTATTGGCAGACAACCTTTTGCTACAGAAACTTGACAAGTTTATATGCATGTGTTATCTGTATATAAAATCTCTAACCAGCATCGTATCTTTAGCTCAGTGTCAAGAAACATGCCACACCACATCTCATGCTGTCACACCAGTAGAAGCCTTCACGCATCACAAAGAAAAAGAAAGAACTTGGCACTGTTACCTAAACTCCATGCACTTTCTTGCAACAAAAAAACAGTACTGTATCCTGCTACACACTGTGGTTTTGTTTAGCTGACAGGTGCTGTGAAAAAATGCCCAAGGTGCAGTATTTAAATATACCAATGAATAAACAGGAATTTTTGGAAAAGTTCATGGTAAGCTTCTTGACCTTTTGAAATTTTAGGGTAAAATACTGTATGATCATGTCAACATTTGAAACCCTGTGCTAAATACCTCTTTATCCACGGAGAAGACCTAATTTCTCAAAAGGACAGAAGATCAAAATTAAGGGATATTTTTCTTTGTTTTCTTTGTCTAGCAGCCACAGGTATGAATTGTACAATAGTGAGTTTACTTTTTTTGTTACATCATTCTCAAGTTTATAATTCATCAATGGAAGTTACTGTACATTACAAAAATGGTAAATGAGGAGATAGTATCTGATGAAGGTTTCCTAATTAGTCTAAAAATAATGCACTAACATCTATGTGCATCTATAGGAATTATCACTTCAACAACTAATGAAGGAAAAGTTAACTTGCCTCATCTGGCGATTGCCTAAGAATGAAGCGAACTCGTTGGTCTTCCCGCAGAAGGTATATGAACACGCGAGCTCGATCACTCCAGCCACTTGAGTCATTAACATAGACCTGAAACCAGTGAAAGCAGACTATGAGAATAAGGAGTGTTGAGATATGGTATAGCCAGTTATAAACTGATACTGTAACTATCCACTAATGCAATCTATTACTAGAACTACAACTCAACAAAAACAGATACCAATCATTGTTGTAGTTCAATACATTTTATACTGCTTATTTATATAAGTGTGTTCTAATATCAGACATAATAATCAATCATTAAAATGTGAAACTGGAAGAGATAGTGTTGATAATCGTATTTTCCAAGCTATTCCTCTTGGGTTCCCCTACAAGTAAGATTCAAGTCTATCGGGAATTGGATTATGCAGTCAAACTAGGCGACATCCGAGATATTGATGCTATGGGGGATTTTCCAAATGTTTCTGCAGGGTCAAATTCAGGGCAGTCTGGTTTGGTGACTACTTCCTGGGGTTGTGGGCCCTGGGTGTCTGGTCTCTGTTTCATTGGAATGTGGGTTTCTGGCATACCTTATGAAGATTTGGTCACTTATTTACCTGGCCTCAGTTAGAAGTAAGTAATTATCAAAGAAGGCACCAAGCTGGGAAGGGTATGCAGCACCATGGGCATCCATGCCATCCGGTTCAAGGCTCTTCTACTCAGTGTGTTGTCTGCTCTCTTTTGGATGCCTCTCTCACTGGTGCTGGTGTTGATGTCTGGGCTCCTGTCTTAGAAAATACTCTTTCTGGTAGTTTGCTATCCACCAGTGTTCTGCTCATAAGGCGATTTCTGATCCTGATTTGGAATTGGTGGTTTTTGGGATGCTCCTTTCCAGTTTCTTTTTCTGTAGTACTTTTTGCAAGTCCATCTAAGCTATATGTGGTCCAATTTGCTGTCCAGTTGCCAGCTTCAATCTCTTGGCAATCTCTTACCCTTGGGTTTACGGCTGGCTGTTTCCTGAGGTCTGGTCGTGTTATGCCTCCCAGCGAGAATTTTGCTGTTCCATGATGGGAGTCTTTAGCTGTGTTTTTTCACATTCTGGGTCCACAGTTGTTGTCTGGACTAAGATAGCTGTCTGGGTTTTGGCAGTCTAAGATTTGGTTTTTACCCCATTTTAGATGTTCTTGGATGTGCTTGGCTGTGGTGTGCCTGTGCAGTCCTTGCACATTTAGCACTGTGTGTGCTTCTTTACCCTGAGCACTTCTCTCTTACTGTTCTCTTCCAAAGTCAGCCCTATCTGAAATTCCTATTCTTTGTATTCCTTAGTTTCTTTTCTGAAAAGCCATCCACCTCTACCAAGGCATCAATGGGAGAAACTTTGTAAAATCACTGAGGAAGCCTCCCTAGAACTCAAGCATTAAAGGCAATGAAATGCTCTTTTCTGTTGGCGCTCTCGGTAGCTCCCAATTCCCACCTTATTTCTTTCTTTCCCAAGGAGGTTCTGGGGTTCTATTTTGGAGGCTTGTGAGTGAGGTGCATGGCAGGCTGGGACCCCAGCAGACCTGGGCTGTCATCTGGTCCAGACCATCATGGACAGGGTAGCTACCCTGTAACAACGACTGTTTGCCTTGTTTACTTCAAAGTTAGAATTTTACTTCGAGAAGTCACTAGTTTTATTGCACCCATTGTTGATTTTTTTCTTGGTTTTGGGTCAATCTGATCTTCAGGCTTCCCTCACCTATAAGATAGAGCCAGATTGACTTCCTGGCTCTCACAAGGTTAGGATTGGCCTTGGTGGTCTCGTGTGATTTCTTATACAGTAACTTGGTACTATCAGTGCTTAAGGTCATGATACATGTGCATCATACAATAAATACACTAAAAATACATAAACTAAAAATGATACACTAAAAATTAAGTTGCACAACATTCTCAAAATATTCAAAATTTGAGTCAAACCAAGTAATTAGGGTGTACACTGCATTTATTTGATTGAACTGACATAACCATTTGGTTAGGTCCTATAAATTACACAATTCAGTTTTTATCTCTATACAGTACTACAGAATGATCAAATTCACTTAAACTGATACAGAACAGGATGACAAAGTTAACCTCAGGAATTAGGAATGTTACGACTCTGGGTTCTTTAGAGGGAAACCAGAGGTCAAAATTTGAGCTTATTGAGCTACCATAGAGTAAAAACGCATTGCGAGTGGCATATGTCGTATCTTCCCTGCCAGTCGTAAGACTATTCTTGTTTCTCAAAGAGTATTTAAAGATTGAGCTTGGGGTTGTTTATTAAATAATAAAATAGGCATCAACTATGTTTACTAATACTGTCTAATCATTTGTAAAGTAAACCTGAGTAAATTTAGTATCGGGCACCGGTATGATTAGTTGAACAGTCTGCCGGCAGCATAGCTTTCGGAGAGGGAGACAGGAGACTGGGACGGTCTTCTCTCTGCTGGCTGCTGTGCTGTTCGGACGCGCTCTCCTCCTTCCTCTTAATTCTGTATTTCTGTGACTTAGTTGGTTAAGTACTCCATTACTCAGTTTGTATATGTGGCATACCTATCGTTATATGTGTAGAGTAGTATACCTGGGGTGTAGTAAGTATATTTAAGTTTTTTGTACCTGTTATGCTAACAGGGGTCCCAGTGTACCACGTGGTCCCCTACCCTAGGCTGACTCTAGTGTGTTATAGTAGAGCTTTACCCTAGCTTGCTTTCAGTGTAAAACCTTGTATCCTGCCTAGGTGGACCAGGCTTTTAACGTAAGATTGGGTGGTAAAGTTAGTATTAAATTGTTATTGGTGAGATTGTGTATGGGGGGTGTTAAGGGTTAATAAATAAGTAAGTTTGAACAGAGTATCCCTTATTCCTATGGTGGGAGTACAATAATCATTTCCTAGACTAACCAGGTTTAGTAGCAAGCATTTATTATGTGGATATATTACTTTGGGGGCCGGGCCTTTTGTTCTCCCATATCTTGATACCTCTAGTCTACTTACCCTTACCCCTTAATAGTACCAGTTCCCCATAGGCAACCCACATTTTTTTTATAACAAGGAACCTTCTATATGAAGAGATAAGAAAGATTAATTTACATTCTCTAGAAAGGCTGAGTACAGGGTAAAATGACATATACAATAATGAAAAGTACAAGAAAGGGGATATTAATAAGGTGCTAAATATATTAACTCAAAATATATCACAAAATGGTGAATACAAATTGTGTAAGTTTAAATTCAGAAATGACCTAGTAGTATCTGTCTGGGAAAGAGGGTTGTCCATTTATGGAACAAATTAGTGGGTAACACAAAAGACATGGGATCGCTGGACTCTTTCAAGAAAGATTATACCTGTATAATGAGTCTGGGTGACTATAATAGGAGAAGTTCATACAGACCAGAAAGCAAAGGTAAGAAACATGATCTCTTCCATACCTTAAAATCAAAGTATCCTTTCATGCCCTTTTGTGGATCAAAATTTAACTTCACAATTCCGAAACTGGATCAACAATGAAGGGAGACCTGCGGATTATCAAGATTTTCTGAAGGGTCTCTTGCACACGACCATCCATGTAGTATCTTAAACGACTGTTTTCCCGAGCATCTGGATCAATTGCCTGAAAATTATTTATAAACATTTTATTTATTTATTTTATATATTTGATCAAATTCACTTTATATATATATATATATATATATATATATCTATATATATATAATATATATATATATATATATATATATGTCGTACCTAGTAGCCAAACGCACTTGTCAGCCTACTATGCATGGCCCGATTTGCCTAATAGGCAAGTTTTCATGAATTAATTGTTTTCGACTACCTAACCTACCTAACTAACCTAACCTAACTTTTTCGGCTACCTAACCTAACCTAACTATAAAGATAGGTTAGGTTAGGTTAGGTAGGGTTGGTTAGGTTCGGTCATATATCTACGTTAATTTTAACTCCAATGAAAAAAATTGACCTTCTATAATGAAATGGGTAGCTTTATCTTTTCATAAGAAAAAAATTAGAGAAAATATATTAATTCAGGAAACTTGGCTTATTAGGCAAATTGGGCCTTGCATAGTAGGCCAAAAAGTGAGTTCTGGCTACTAGGTACGACATATATATATATATAAATATATTATATTATATATATATATATATATATAATATATATATAATATATATATATATATATGATCGTGGTGCGTGGTGCGCCACAGGGAATGGACGCTGGAGGAGGCTCTGCCGGCATGTGCCATATCTTGTGACATCCTGACCTCACGGGGCCCAGACTCAACAGTGTGCAGTGTGAAACATCCTGGGAAGGTGCGAGAGTGGCGGGAAGTGTCCAGGGTGATCTATCGCAACCAAAACAATCAAACAAGTGGATTGGCAGTGTGGAATCATCTGAACTGCAGTGAGGGCCAACAATGGCGCCCTGAGGGGCTCCCTCGGTTATAGTGGTGGGGGGGGGGGAGGGGGATGGGGTGTTGTTGTGCGGTCAGTCGAGGGGGGTGACCAGTGTGTAGTGTTTATGAAAATATCCCAGAAAATAGATACCTCGGCTCTCGGGAAACAGATATCGGTTTAATTGCATCGAGTCCACAGTGAACCATATTACAAGTGTATGATGTTGTGCAGTGATATATCACGAAATTATACAAACGTGTTAGTGTCACCCCTTGACCCCCCCATCACCATACCCGCTAGTGTGTACTGTCACCCAACCTCGAGTCACACCCCCTACCCCACCCCAACCGCGACCGTCACCTTCCTGTGTCCACCCCCTCACGCTACGGCCGTCCCAGCACCACCAGCGGCCGCCCAGCAACCAACCCAGCGGCCGCCCAGCACCCACCCAGCGGCCGCCCAGCGCCC
>WNGS01164858.1:9929221-9959404 GCA_020271785.1 Procambarus virginalis | reverse complement strand
TGAATCATAGTTGTAGCAACAGCATACAAATATTTTTTGTTTATTTTATTGTTTGCTAATACAGTATGTATGTCGTTTTGTTGAGTCTGGCAGAATGGTGTAATCGTTTACTGACGACCGCCAAGAATGGAGGCAATTCATAATTATATGAAGACTGGGTTAAGATCTAGCAGGAAATAGATCTTGTCAAAGTTTAAGAAAAACTTTTTGTTGTTGGTACATAGCTATATGTAGGCAGCTAGAAATTCTACTTAATTTGTGTATAAACAATTTGCACAATCAAATATAATAAATCATCTATAAGCTGTACATTATATATTGTAAATAATAGTTTAGTTATAAAACTAAGTCATTATAAGTAGGATGATGTAAGGTGAGTTTTCATGATTTAAATGAAGGGTTCTTTATAAATGAATCTTGTATATTGATTTAATATAATCTTGTAATTAAAACAATTACTTCTCATGAGTTAGTTATTTCCTATTATATATATATTTGTTTACTAAATAATAGAAATACTATTATTTCTACTACTATTATTGATATACTTTATAATTAGAAATAAAAAGCAGAGATGTATTTATATGAAGTGTCTTGTAGAACAGTCATCTTGCAAACGAAGTTCCGAGATTGATTCCCACAAAAGGACGAGACATTTGGGGTTGTTTCCTTAAACCTTACTCTTCATCTAAATGTAAATAGGTACCTGTGAGTTAGGTAACTGTTGTGGGTTGCATACTGGGAAAGGTCAATAATTGGCCAAGGTGGACTTCAACAAGTCTAACAGGCTTCATGTTCTCAGGAGTGGTGTCCCAAGAAATATCAAGGTACTATATAGCAAATTTGAAAGATAAAACAAAAATGTAGAAGCAAGTGAAAAAAACTTGGATTTGTAAAGTTATTTAAAAACAAAAGTAGTGTCAACAACAAAGATGGCTGCCACAATAGGGAAGGTACTTGGCAGGTAAGTGATGATTGAGGATTTGCTAAAGATCTCAAGAGTGATCAAAGGAAGGTCTCAAGAATGAAATTATGAATTTAAAAGTTAGTATTTTGCAGCAGTGTAAGGAAATTACCATTGTAAGGAGACTTGACTAACAAGGTCAGTCAAGTTGATACGAGGTATAAATTAAGGAACTAGTAAAAGAAAATGAGATGTGGGAAATGAAAGGGGGAAGGGAAAAGTTTAAATTTTAAGAAATTAACAGGAAAATGGATACTGTACATATGGAGAAAAACTCGAAGCCAACTGTATATGCTAGCCAAAATGGAGTTAGGCAAGAATATGCTAAGAAACACTTCATGGATGGTTCAAATAGGGGTTACTAAAGGATGTAAAAATGCAGAGAGGCAATAAAAAAAGCATGTTCACAAGTCAAAAATAGAAATGAGCAACAGGAAACAGATATTAGATAAATATTTAAGAAAGAACTGGGTTATCAACAATAAATTAGTATAAAACACTAGACAGAATTCGTAATAATTTATGGGTTTTTGAAAAAGGAAATGCCATCTAAGATAAACAGTTTTGTAAGATTTTAGTCCAGTGGGTACACGGGGCTCGCATCACCTTTCTCAAGGCTCCAGTAAACAGACTCTATTTCAAAGAAAAAAAATCATTCACGGGTGTGAACACCTCGGTACTTGATGAACAACCAAGATTGGCACATGCAGCAAGAGCTAACAGCACAGCTGTTCAGTTTGTGACCACAGCATCACTTAAAATTGACAAAAATACAAAAGTAACTGCTGTTATTTTGCTATAATAGTATTATAGAATATCCTAACTAATAAAAACTATTTGAACCAGGTTCAGATATTGGTGAACACAGTGCTAGCACACAGGGAAATCTCTAACATAATATATATCAATGAGAAAATCCATTAGAGCTCTTAGGTGACAAAAACCCATAACCATTTGACTGCCAGCCATTGCGGGTTAGTTGCCTAAGAGCTCCAGTTGAATTTCTTATTGATATAGATTGTTATTGTGATTTCTCTGTGTAATTGATGTTGGAGCATACAGTGTTGACTTTACCCACACTAGTACTCACCTAGTTGTACTCACCTAGTTGTGCTTGCGGGGGTTGAGCTCTGGCTCTTTGGTCCCGCCTCTCAACCGTCAATCAACAGGTGTAGTTTCCTGAGCCTATTGGGCTCTATCATATCTACACTTGAAACTGTGTATGGAGTCATCCTCCACCACATCGCTTCCTAATGCATTCCATTTGTCAACCACTCTGACACTAAAAAAGTTCTTTCTAATATCTCTGTGGCTCATTTGGGCACTCAGTTTCCACCTGTGTCCCCTAGTGCGTGTGCCCTGTGTCCACAAGTAGTGCATTACAAAATTTCTGGTAGTGGCTCAGCTTCGCTAACCTGCCAGATGTGGCAGAATATTCAGATTGTAAACTCTGTGATAAACCTCTAATGCATTCACTAGAACACTATATTGTTGAATGTGAAACCGTAAAAGATTTTAGATCTCCTGGCGTATTGTACCACCAACTGTGTAACTATTTCATTGACTCAGGTGTTCTGGACGACATTCTAACAATTTATCCAAAATTTGCTTGTCCATTTTAAAGAAGAACAATTTTATTTAAATTACTTTCAAGCTGCATCACTTATGAACCCATCCCTGCCCCTGTGTGGCAGTGCACAATAGAAAGTTGTTTTCACATATTCATACATTAAAACATTGATTGTAACCATGATATATATATGTGCCAGTTTAGACCTATTGTCTTGTGTATGACGCTCTGTCCTGCGTGACAGTGAATACCAGCATTATCCTCACTTTAATAGGACTTAACTGAAATCCTCAGATTAGGCAAAATTGCAATTAATTTTGTCAATAAAGATGTTAATAATAATAATTACATAATTTATCAGTATTGTGCAGCCTGTGATCCCCGCCTGGCTGGATACTGATACCTATAGGTAGTTTTCATGTGTCCGGACACCGGTGATAGGGTGGTATTATTTATTTAACTTAAGAGATATATATTTTTAAATGTTGTTACATTAACGGCTACATCTTCCTTTCTTCTGACATATAGATTTTTAAGGTTAATTAAAATATATGGAAACTAATTATACAATTTATTGGCTGGTGTGCAGGGCTTCACACTCTCAGAGCTAGCCATCAAGTAACTATCAAAACGCATATATCTTCGTTTTCACTTCAGTTATATTTATGACAAAGGATTTTAAATGTAGCCTATATTTCTACCTTTCTGATGACTTAAATACTTTCGTTAATTACAATATCTAGATCAAACTAACATTGATTTTCAAAAGGTTGCATATTTTCCATCAATGGAGAGCATCAGACAAGAAGCCTTCTTTAAATATGAATATCTTTCCTCACCCAATAAGATCTAATCTCTGAATAAAACGCAAAAAACGACTTGATTGTAACCTATCCACCGCTGCCCATTGGATGGGGGAAGAGGGGGTTATGTGTAGGATAAACATATCAATTGTGACACTATAGCCCTCCATATATGTCAGTTGTTTAAATTATAAACTGTACTTATGGTCGGTCTCGAGCCCATTGTTGATGTGACGATGTGCATTGACTTTTGTAACTAGCTTATCAAGATTATAACTTGCTTGGCTATAGGAATTGTGGGGCTCATTCCCTGAGCCCATTATATGTGCCTCTGTAACACTCCACTATCGCCCATAGGATGGGTATGGGGTGCATAATAAATTAACTAAACTAAGCTCTGCCTTTTTGATAACATATACAATTATAAGCTTTGTGAATCTTAATTAAACAATATATCACAGAGCCTGTAGGGTTCGGTGAGATGAGCGAAGAGACATGGGAGATTTTACATAAGTACAGTACATGGTAGTTTAAGTAGCGAACGCATGTCAACGAATAACGAGCATATATATAACAAAACTATTGTCCTATGAAATCGATTTAACTTCCAAACATATATTTTTTAATAAATGTTAAATGTTTTCTGGCTAGTTATGTTAGATGTTATTAAAAATACGTATTCTACTTGTTAACATTATAATTTAAATTTGTAATAATTTGTGCAGAGAAGTGCGACAACTGGATATGCCAACAAACACTTTCCAAACAACGATATATCTTGGATAAGTCGCTCCACAACATTGACGCTTGGACCGTCGACTTCCTTTGATGCCACTTATTTACTTATTTCATAATGAAATTATATTAGTTTGGAGTAAATATATGTTTTCTCATGTTCTGCATTCAGCACTCACATTATAGTGAGTAAATATACCATATTACTTCAATACCTAAGTAATGCTAAGAGGGTTTGAGTAGCTTTGGGTCTTTAGTTGACAGAATCTCCAATAGATGGGGCTAGAGTCGCCTCATCTCTCTCGCCCGAGCAAGAGTCGAAACTTAATTTAAAATTGATATATCTTTGTCCTCCAACATAATATATTTCATTTGGTGCATTCATAATAATGTTCATATCTCGGTCTTTCTGGAGGCATATAAGATTTTAGGCTTTATTAGCGTATCTTTGTTAATTATACAATATATCGGCAAGTGCGGAGGCGTCTACACTCCATGACCGAAAAGCTACTGAACGCCACTATAAAAACATATGTATCTTCACTTGAGCTATACATATGTCTATTGTAATGTATTTAAAATAAAAATTACCCCCGTGGCCCATACAGTTCATGCGGGAACCTGGTCTGGCGGCCACCTCCCTGCTCGGGAACCAGCTGGTGGCCCAGGGGACGCTGTGGGACGCCCCGGCCCAGGTGTTGGTGTACACGCCTGGATGTCCCAGCGTCGTCGTCCCTACAGGCGGCGGGCCAGCTGCTGCTGCTCCAGCTTTGGGGGCAAGCTGACGATCCAGCAGCAGACGCCTAGGACGGCCGCCTACAGCAGGGGACGCGGGGGGGGGGGGGCTCTGCGGCTTGGGAGTGGAAGCTTGGTGCTCCTCCCTCCGCCTACACTGGCGGGCCAGCAGCTGCTGTTCCAGCTTTGGGGGCAAGCTGACGTTCCAGCAGCAGTCCCCTAGGACGGCCGTATACAGCAGGGGACGCTGGGAGGCTCTCTGGCTGGGCTCTGCAGCTTAGGAGTGGAAGCTTGGCACTCCTCCCTCCTCCTCCTCACCTGGTGCTCCTCCCTCCGTCTCCACCCCGTCCCTAGGGGTGCAGTTGGCCTCCGCTCTGCGCCGGAGGAGAGGACGTTCGTTTGTGCCTTCCCTACGTCCGCTTCTGAAGGAAGTATCGTGTTTTCGTTGCCTGGGGTCCGCTCACGCTCCCTCTACGGTGTTGGTGCTTTACCTTTCTCTCATTTTAATTGTCTTTCCCCTGCTGCGTTCTCCTGCCTTTTTTACTTATACCATTCTTTCGTTCAGTCTTACTTTAGGCAGTCTTGGTCCAATTCTTTCTACTATTTCTTTACTTGGCTGTTCCACTTCTCTTCGATTCTTTAATTCCTTTGTTCGTTAATTTCTGTTAATTTCTTGTCATTTCTGTTACTGTTGCTCCTTTAGTCGTTTCTTTAATTTAGCCTTCTGTCTTTTTATTTTTTTTCCTTAATTTCTTTCCTCCTTATCCTGGGCTCGGCTACTTTTTTCATTTTTTCTCCGATATTCTTGTTATTTATTTCTCGGTCTTCTTTTGTCCCCCCCCCTGGCTCCCCTGCTCTCGTCTCGTTTATGTACTTTCTTTCCGTTCTATCCGTTATTCTCCCGTCTTTTTCCCTGCTTTAGGGGTTTCGTTATTTTCTATTTAATTTATCCAGTTATTTTGTCTTCTCTTCTTAAGAACATAAGAACAAAGGCAACTGCAGAAGGCCTATTGGCCCATACGAGGCAGCTCCTATTTATAACCACCCAATCCCACTCGTATACATGTCCAACCCATGCTTGAAACAATCGAAGGACCCCACCTCCACAATGTTATGCGGCAATTGGTTCCACAAATCAACAACCCTGTTACTGAACCAGTATTTACCCAAGTCTTTCCTAAATCTAAACTTATCCAATTTATACCCATTGTTTCGCGTTCTGTCCTGTGTTGATACTTTTAATACCCTATTAATATCCCCTTTGTTATGTCCATTCATCCACTTGTAAACCTCTATCATGTCACCCCTAACTCTTCGCCTTTCCAGTGAATGCAATTTTAGCTTTGTTAATCTTTCTTCATATGAAAGATTTCTAATTTGGGGAATTAACTTAGTCATCCTGCGCTGGACACGTTCAAGTGAATTTATATCCATTCTATAATATGGCGACCAAAACTGAACTGCATAATCTAAATGGGGCCTAACGAGAGCAAGATATAGCTTGAGAACCACACCAGGTGTCTTGTTACTAACGCTGCGATTAATAAATCCGAGTGTCCGATTTGCCTTATTACGAACATTCATGCATTGATCCTTTTGTTTTAAATTCTTACTAATTATAACTCCCAGATCCCTTTCGCAATCCGACTTCGCAATCTCAACACCATCTAGCTCGTATCTTGTAACTCTATCATCATTACCTAGCCTCAGAACTTTACATTTATCAGCATTAAACTGCATCTGCCAGTCCTTTGACCATTTCAAAACCCTATCTAGATCAACTTGAAGTGATAGAGAGTCCTCCTCCGAATTAATTTCCCTACCGATTTTCGTATCATCGGCAAATTTGCAAATGTTACTATTCAAACCCGAATCTAAATCATTTATATATATTATAAACAACAGAGGGCCCAGGACAGAGCCTTGAGGCACTCCACTTACAACATTTTCCCACTCTGACTTGACTCCATTTATACTAACTCTGTTTCCTTTGGTATAGCCATGCCCTAATCCAGCTTAATATAGCACCACCAATACCATGAGCCTCTATCTTTTTAATCAGTCTTTCATGTGGCACTGTATCAAAGCTTTGCTAAAGTCAAGGTACACATCACAATCCTTACCACTATCAACTGCCTCAACTATGCTAGAATAAAAAGATAACAAATTTGTTAAACATGAACGGCCATTTATAAAACCATGTTGCGACTCAATTATTAATTTATGTTTTTCAAGATGAAGACGAATTTTATTTGCTATTATAGATTCGAGTAACTTTCCCACAATAGACGTTAGGCTAATTGGTCGATAGTTAGACGCAAGTGATCTATCTCCTTTCTTAAAAACTGGTATCACATTAGCAACTTTCCAAAACTCTGGCACTCTGCCTGACTCTATTGATTTATTAAATATGATTGACAGTGGGTCACAAAGCTCCCCTTTGCATTCTTTAAGCACCCTGGCAAACACTTCATCCGGCCCTGGGGATTTGTTTGGTTTGAGTTTTTCTATTTGTTTAAGAACATCCTCCCTGGTAACTGCTAAACTCGTCAACCTGTCCTCGTTCCCACCCACGACTTGTTCGGCTGAAGGCATATTGTTAAGTTCCTCTTTAGTAAATACAGATACAAAATATTTATTAAATACTACTCATCTCTTCATCACTATCTGTTATTTGACCTGTCTCAGTTTTTAATGGGCCTATCCTTTCCCTAGTCTTAGTTCGATATAACTGAAAAAAACCCTTTAGGATTTGTCTTTGCTTGCCCTGCTATACGAACTTCATAGTTTCTTTTTGCTTTCCTTATCTCTTTTTTTAACATTTTTAACCAGTTGAACGAATTCCTGTTCTAAAGTGACCTCCCCATTTTTAATCCTTTTGTACCAAGCTCTCTTTTTACCTATAAGGTTTTTCAAATTCTTTGTTATCCACTTGGGTCATTGTATTCGATCTGTTCAATTTGTGTCCTGTTCTTTGTCCTGTTCTCATTTGTCCGCTTTTACCGTTAGGCAGTCTGGTTTCTTTTTTTGCTACTATTTCTTTATTTAGCTGCTCCACTTCTCTTCGATTCTTTTCCGTTTATTCGTTATTTTACGTTTTCTTATGCCGTTTTCTGGTCTTCTGCTGCTCTTGTAGTTGTTTCTCTAATTTATCCTTCAGTTTCCTTAATTTCTTTTCGTCTTTCTTCAGGGTTCTGCTACTTTTTTCATTTATCTTCCCCGTATTCTTGTAATTACTGATTCCCTTTATCAGTTCTTTTGTCTTTTCCTGGTTGTCCTGTGCACTTTTATGCGCTTTTTCGAACTTTATTCTTCATTAGTATTTTATTTTGTTTATTTTACTTTGACTTTTCTGGGTTACTGCCTACGTTTTATTTGTTCCCCGTGGCCTATACTTATATTAATTTTAGTTTCTTTGTCCTTATTCAGTTCCTGTTCCACATTCCTTCGTTTGCCTATTTTCCGTTTATTCGACACTTGTTTTTATTTCAGCTCTTTCATTTGTCATGGACTGCTCTCAGTTTTCACTTTTTGCTACGTTTCGTATTGCTGTGTTATTTGTAATTGTTTACTTATTGTGACCGCTTATGCTTTTTATCCTACTTATGCCCTCTTTCGGTTCCTGCCCCATTTATTCGTTTCTCCTGCTTTGCACGCTGTCTCTGCCTTTCATTTCCTTATTGGGTATTTTTGTCCTGGCTTTAAATTTAATTTTACTTTATTTAATTTCAGTACTTTATTTAGTTAATGTTTAATTTGTTTTAAGTTTATTAATTAATTAATGTTTCTATAAAGTTATTTTAGTTTCCAGAGTTATTTCCTATTTAATTTTACGCATTAGTTATTTTATTCTCTAATTTCTCGTTCCGTGTTATGCCACTTTCGCTTTCTCCGCCTATTCATTATTTGTCAAGTTTACTTTGTCCTTTGCCTGTTTACTGTTACTCTTCATTTACTTACTTTATTTATCTGCCTCATGCCTTTATTTCTGCTCGTCCGCTACCCACTTTTGCTTTTATTTATTCATTCCGTTTTGTACATTATTATTCTACTTACTTCTTTGCCCTTATCCTTATTTTATTATTAGTTTTCTTACGTACAGGTTAATTTTAATTCTAAGGTTTCTTTCGCTCTCTAATTAATTTTGTTTAATTATGTTTTGCCTAATTTAAAGTTATACTAGTTAAGGTTCAGTTACATTTATTTAGTTTCCTGCATTTGTTATTTATTTTATGTGTCACATTATGTTTATTTTCTTATTTCCGCTTCTGTGTCAACGCCTCTTTTGTCGGTTTCCCCGGCTAGTCAGTAAATTTGTATTTAGTTATTATATTTATTTAGTTCCTTTTTTGTCTAATTTTATGCTTATTTGGAAGTTTTATCTATTTAAGGTTCATTAAATTTGTTTAGTTCCCCTAGTTTATTTCCCGTATTTTTTGTACACATTATTTATTTTATTTACTTATTTTCCGGTTCTGTGTTTGCTTACAATGTTCGTTTTCTCCGTCAATCCTTACTTTCGTTAAGTTTACTTTGTCCTTATTCCATTTTACTGTTACACTTCGTTCTCCTTTTCCTTTATTTAATTTACTATTGCCTTTATTTCTGCTCGCCCGCTACCCTCTTCTGCGTTTATTTATCATTCCGTTTTACGTTATTTATTCTATTTACTTCTTATGCCCTTATCCCGTTTTGCTGTTAGTTTCTTATGTTCGGGCTTTAATTTTAGTTTATTTACTACATTTATTTTAGTTCTTTACTTAATTATTGTCTATTTTGTTTTGTGTTTTGCAGTTTTAACTACTTAAGGTTTATTTATAAATTTATTTTAGTTTCCCGAGTTTATTTACTTTAATTTATTTACACTTTATTTTATTTTACTTATTCCTGGTTCTGTGCTATCGCCTACTTTTTGCTTTTCCCGGCTACTCTTATTTTGTTAAGTTTCTTATGTCCTTACCCCGTTTTACTGTTACACTTCGTCCCCTTTTTTACTTTATTTAATTTCCTTTTGCTTATACTTCTGCTCGCGGCGCACTTTTGCGTTTATTTATCATTCTGTTCTTACGTTTATTCTACTTACTTCTTATGCCCTTTCCATTTTAATTTTAGTTTATGTCCTGGTTTTTATTTTTAGTTTTACTTCTTTAAATTTTAGTTCATTATTTATCATTGTCTGTTCGCTTAGTTTATTTTAAAAGTTCATTAACTAATTAAGGTTTATTTATAATTTTATTGTAGTTCCCCGAGTTTACTTCCTTTAATTATTTTACATTTATTTATTTTACTTTTCTCTGGTTCAGTGTTTTTTTTTTTTTTTCTGCCATGCTTTGCTTTCTCGGCTATATTATTTCATTTAATACCTTATTTATTTTACTTATTTAGGGTGCTGTTGGCCTATTTTTGCTTCCTCCGTCTCCCATTATTTTGGTTATGTTTAAGTTGCCATTATTCCGTTTATTGTTTCTCTGTTATTTATTTAGTTATTTTCTTTGTTTTGCATGACTTGTTTACAAGGCTAAATGTTACTTGTTTGCATGCCTAAGCCTTGTTTCACTTACTGTCCTGCTATGGCCGCCCGCTTATTTTGCCACTATCCGCAGTACGGAGACGCTGGCACCCCACCCACCCGTGGTGAAGAAGAGGACAAGGGCGGCGTCAACACGAGGTCGGCGACGAAGGGCCGCTAGGAAGCAACCGCCCAGGACAAGGACGAAACCCGCCCGCTTCGCCTCCTCCTCAGAGGCCTCTTCGGGAGGCTCTGACTCGGACGGCGACCATATCCTCGATGCCCATCCAAACGGAATCGCCGCGGGGGGCGTGGCTGACCACCCCTCCCAACTTACGGACGCCGACTGGGCAATGCTGAGGACGCTCATTGCTCAGGCCCGGGGCCCCCCCTCCGAATCGAGACGGCAGCAGACTACGAACCCCGGCGGAGCGGACAACACGGACGCCCACACGGACCGGCCTACACGCACCGGTTCCCCCCTGCGCGCCGACCACGGTCAAGGGCGAGGAGCCGCACGTCAAGGCGGCGACACAGCTCTTCCAGCACGTCCTCCAACGGTGAGTACCGCCGAGAGAGCTTGTTCCCCACTACCCCTAGTCCTTGGGAGGCACAGCCCTGGGGGACGCGAGGCAACACCGTCACCATGCTAGGCGAGCACGTCCCACTGGCCCTAAGAGAGAAAGTCTGGGCAAACAAGTACATCGACTTGCGCGAGCTGCTGGCTTACGAACGCGATGCCAGGCCTTCGGAGACACGCCATGCCACTCTCTCTGAGACCCAGTTATCCACTAAGAACTTGCCGCCTCTGACGCCGGAGCAGTGGGGGCACGGTTTCGACATCTTCGCTTCAATCTACCTGGAGCGACATCCCGCCGAGGGCCGGGCGCTTTTCACTTACGTCCGCTACGTGAAGTCCATGAAGCGCAACCTCCGCGGCGACTGGATGTGGTACGACGAGGCATTCAGGTGGGACAAGGAGAGGTCGGGCTGCCCTTGGACCGCGCTAAGGCTCGACCTGGAGATTCGGTCGGTACAACGTGCAGCGCAGGAGCGAATACAGGTGGCGCCTCGTGCCGCCGCCTACCCAGCAGAACGTTCGCTCTCTACTACCCGGGCCTACGGACTACCGCCGGGATACTGCTACGCCTTCCACGCAACCGGAGCAGGCTGCTCCGTCCCCTCATGCACTTTCAAGCACTACTGCCCGCGTTGCCACAAGCGACATCCTGCCTACTGCCCGTGCCCCCAGGCCAAGCCTCGAGTCGCCGCCGCCAAGGAGAATCGTCCCCGTCGCCCCACTCAGGACAGGAGCATGAAGAAAGACACACGTCACAACGCCAGTGGACGCAGACGCATAAACCAATGTCATTTTACTCAGTTGATGTGTTACTTTAACATTCAAATGCAGGTTAAAAAAAAGGTATAATTAATCTATCAAAATCACAAAACATTCAATAATAATAATAATAATAATCATTGTATAGTACCGTACTTGGCTTCGCTTCACTTCAAATAAAGTACTTCACACTCTTTAAGTGCATTTAAACATTACCTGACTTATTCATATGCATCTATACTGTAATTCTAAAGCATCCTGACACATAAATGGGAACGAATCTGCATGGATTTGCACATCATCGTGCTAAATGGGAACGAATTGAATGGAGAAATATGGTAAGTGGGGGTATTACAGAGGTTCATTTTGGGGCCAACCCTTTTTGTCATACTGTATACATTAATGTACAGTATACATTAATGACATAGATGAAAATACTGTATTACAAACTGCATCATCTCATCAGATTTGCAGATGGCATAAAGATTTATGGTAAAGAGGGGAACGAATCTGCATAGATTCGGACAGCCTCGTGCTAAATGGGAATGAATCTGAATGGAGAAATGTAGTAAGAAGGATAGTTTCCTTGGAGTAGTTCCGGGGCTTAGCGTCCCCGCAGCCCGCTCATCGACACGCCGCCTTGTTGCTGGACTGGTCAACCAGGGTACCACAGAGATCCATTTTGGAGTCAACTCTTTTTGTCATACTGTATACATTATTAATGATACAGAATATTACAAACCACATCAAGTTTGCAGATGACAAAGATTTATGGTAAAGTTGGAAATGATAATATTGAAGCCTTACAAAGAGATCTACATGAAATCCATAAATGGTCAGAAGATTGGTAAATGCTTTTTAAATTTACAAATGCAAGACCTTGCATGTGGGGCATGGCAACTCACGCCACAACTACCATATAAATGACATTACAGTAGATTGATGAAGAAAAGTGCCATGGAGAACTTACCACTCGCTAAAAGTTGCACACCAGGTAGGAGCAGCAGTCCGAAAAGCTAAACAAACCCTTGGAATAATAAAGTGTACCTTTGACTTTAAAGAAAATGTAGTGATTCAACTGTATAAATCTGGTGTAGTAGGATTGGCTTGGTCAAGTAGTAGGATTGACTGGGTCCTGTAGTAGGATCAATTGAATCCCCATAGTAGGATTGACTTGGTCAAGTAGTAGGATCAACTGGGTCCCATAATAGGATCAACTGGGTCCCATATTAGGATTGACTGGGTCCCATATTAGGATCGACTAGGTCAAGTAGTAGGATCAACTGGGTCCCGTAGTAGGATCATCTGGGTCAAGTAGTAAGATCGACTGGGCCCTGTAGTAGGATCGACAGGGTCCTGTAGAAGGATCGACTGGGTCCCATAGTAGGATTGATTGGGGTCGATTGTAGGATCGATTGGATCCCATAGTAGGATAGATTTTTTGAAAAATGGATTCGCTCAACTAAAGCAGAGACAGTTGAGGCACTCGAAATCATATTTTTAGTCGAGGGTTTTATAGCTAACATGCCAGAACCGGTGGCACGGTATTTAATAAAGGGGAAGGAGGTAAATACTAATCTTGTTGATTTGCCCAAACTGGTAGATGATTACACGGTATTTAATAAAGGGGAAGGAGGTAAATACTAATCTTGTTGATTTGCCCAAACTGGCAGATGATTACAAGTTGGAGGGCAAAATGTCAAGTAAAAATACTTTTGTTCCCAATGTTAACAAACCTTATACCCACAGCCAGTCCAGACCAGCCCAACTTAACCCTATAACTGTTGCACTTTCTCTTCCAGACAAAGCTAACCAAATTAAATTGTCTAACCACATGGCACCTAAGGATGACCAATGGAGGAACTCTTGTAGTAATGTCCGCTCTCCCCAAAGATCCTGTGGCCATTGTAAATGCACAAACCATACAAGCCACTGTTGACAATTGTATTCAGAAAAAAGACTTAATGCTCTTATTGTGACTAAAGGGTTGCGGATTTCTGTAGTGTTGGAGAGTAAGACCCCCAGCCCCCAAGTTGTTGGATCTGCTTACTCCATTCTTGTCTAAGTGGGAATTACTATGTAGCAATGGTTCTTCCTGGAAGGACTTGGTGATCTTCAGAGACACTGTTGCCTTCCAGTCTTTGATTTTGAAGAGTGCCGTGCAAGATGCCTGCGCTCTCAATAATGGACAGGTAGTACTGGTCGAGGGTGTCACAAGTGATATACTTGTGACATTTCGACAGCAGTCTTCAACCCTGCTAAATGCAATGTTATGACATTTCGACAATAGACTTCAACCTTGTTAATGCAATGTTATGGATTTCGAGATCAGACTTCAGTGCTATGGCATTTCAACCCTGCTAAAAGCATTGTTATTACATTTCGACAACAGATTTCAGCCCTGCTAAATGCAATGTTATGGCATTTCGACAACAGACTTCAATCATGCTACATGCAATGTTATGGCATTTCAACAACAGACTTCAACCCTGCTAAATGCAATACTATGGCATTTCGACAACAGACTTCAACCCTGCTAAATGCAATGTTATGTTATTTCGACAACAGACTTCACCCCCTGCTGTAAGAGAGACACCCTTGTGTAGGGAGAAATAGCAGTGCTATTGAGAGAGACCCTTGTATAGGGAGAAATAGCAGTGTTAAATGTTGAAAAAAAGGCTGGAACTCTGACTCCTTTCAGAAGCAAAGAGCATCATCTCAACAGGAAAATGTAATCTAAAAAGAAAACCAATGTAAACAAAAGGGATAAAATGGTTAAGAAAAAGCAGATTCAATGCAAGAAAATATAGAGAAACAAGTGTTAAATGTAGAAAAACATCCTGGAACATTATAAGACATATAAATGAAGTATTGGGAAATGTGTATGACATGTATAAGGAGGGGACATTATTGGAACCAGGAGGGAGGGACATGTGGCATAGCCCCTATCAGTCACTGGGGAGAGGGAGGCAGTGAGAGCAAGACCAGTATTGTGGATGGTCTCCAACAAACACGATAAGTGCAGTATCATAGATGTTATAGCGGTGCTTCCCCCTTTTCTTTATGAGTTAGAGAGAGGAATTTGTGGAAATAAGGATTTTTGAAACCCTGTGTGTAGGGAGAGTTGTGTATGTGCTCAGCTGTGTGTCACATGGGGGGGATTTTCCACATTTATTTTGTATATTCATTTGTAACCCCAGACCCTTTGTAGTGACCTATGAGGAGTGGAATAGAGTAATGACCTTAAGTCCCAGGTTGTAGAGGGAGAAGGACCCTTCCCCCCCTCCTTTTTGTCTGTATCAATCCTGTGGTGGATCCAAGTAACACCCCCCCCCCTCCCTGTTCTAAGAAGTGTGAGGAAATCTGGTCTGGAAATCTTAAATAAAATCCTTTTGTAAAATTTTACCCCAAGGTGTATTCTTGTCCCATGTAGTTAGAACTGGTGACTATTACTATATAGACCCCTGCACTTCCATTATTTATAAGAACGTAAGAGCGGGTGTTGTTAGCGATACTTTACGGTACAGCTTTCAATCTTGTACCTTACACTGCTAAATGCAATGTTATGGCATTTCAACAACAGACTTCGACCATGCTACATGCAATGTTATGGCATTTCGACAACAGACTTCAACCATGTTAAATGCAATGTTATTGCATTTCAACAACAGACTTCAACCATGCTATATGCAATGTTTTGGCATTTCAACAACAGACTTCAACTCTGCTAAATTCAATGTTCTATCATTTCGACAACAGACTTCAGCCCTGCTAAGCGCAATGTTATGGCATTTCGAGAACAGAGCAATGTTAGTAGGAGGATCGACTGGGTCTAGTCAACGGATCGACTAGGTCCAGTAGGAGGAACAACTGGGTCCATTTAGGGAATGGATTTGGTCCAGTACGAAATTTGACTGGGTCCATTCAAGGGATCACTGGGTCCATTCAAGGGATCACTGGGTCCAGTAGGAGGATCGACTGGGTCCAAGTAGGAGAATTGACTGGGTCTAGTTGAGGGATCGACTGGGTCCATTAGGAGGAGCGACTGGGCCCAATCGAGGGATCGGCTAGATCCAGTAGGAGGATCGCCTGGGTCCAGTCGAGGGATAGATGGGGTCAGTAGGAGGATCGCCTGGGGTCCAGTAGAAGGATCGAGTGGGTCCATTAGGAGGCTCGACAGGTGCAGTCGAGGGATCAACTGGGTCCAGTAGGAGGATTGACTGGGTCCTGATGTAGGCTTGGCTGGTCCCTTAGTAGGATCGACTTGGTCAAGTAGTAGGATTGACTTGGTCCAGTAGTAGGATCAACTGGGTCCCCGTAGTAGGATCGACTGGGTCCGTAGTAGGATCGATGGGTCAAATAGTAGGAGCAATAGGTCCTGCAACTTTGGTGCTACATAGTCTTCCCAGCTTGATGCCTTCTTGTGATAATTACTTAGGAACAAAATTTTTATATTGAAATTTATAATGAAAAACCCACATATATATATATTTATATTATGTAAAGATTTGAAATACACCAAGTCTCTCTCACGGAAGACGGGACACCACGAGCGTAGCTCTCATCCTGTAACTACACTTAGGTAATTACACTCCTTAGTGCATTATCAAGGTCTCTGTATATGATTTGGACAAGACTTGCATCCCAGTGACTTAAAAGTTGCAATCTGGAATCCAGATAGCAACTGGATACCAGTTGCTATCTTGCTTATCTTCTTGACCTCCTGGTCATGTCACCTTCATTCCCATGTGACAATGTTCTCAAGGTGTTCCCAAGGTCATTCTGGTCTTCTAGGGAATTAAGATCAGTTGTACTTTGTCACCCTGGGATTCTGAGAACTACTGTTGTTAATGAAGGTATCATTTCAGATGCTATTCGTCTCTACACCTAAAGGAGAGCAGCTATCGAGACTACTTGGATTTATCCACTTATTCAAATCTAGTTCGCTCAAAATAATTTTTCTTGTAAAGCTATCCTCAGAAGTAAAACTTTTGTTTTGCTTCCGAGGCTAACTTTAGAAGAAAAATCAGTGAACTAAAACTAATTTTAATGGATAAATCCAAGATCAGTAGCCTCAAAATTCAGGAGAATGCAAAAGATGGTGTATTTCAAATCTTTACATTGTGTTTTTTTTTATCGTATGTTATTATGATAAGACATTACCATTACTTATTGTAATAATTTTTCGGTTGGTCAAGTTTATTAATGACTTATTAAGGAGTTAAAAAGATTAATGACAATCTGTACAATGACTTTATTTGTACAATGTGCTATTCTAATTTAAGTTCGTTGTATCAAATACAGCATTTCAAATCCTGACTAATTACACACTAGCCAATGCATTTTGTATATAATATAAATGTATGAACATATATCTACAATGTGGAGCAATGCACCCAAAATGCTGATTAGCTGCAGCAAGTCGTTGTATGATGACAATATGAAATGCATACATTTCATTATGAAATGGGAATAAACTTGTTTACATAAATATTTAGGCACTTGATAATATTGCTGTCAAGTCATGTCAAGCACTAGTCAAATGAATATACAAAGTGAGCATCATTAAAAAAAAAAAGTCATCAGAACACATGTTAAATATTGTTAAGTTTACACAGATATAAGAGTAGATTTGAGGATATAATAAAGAAAACCAGCTGAATATAGAACAAACTGTGGAATAACTGAGTCATAGATCTACTGCAATTGTATATAATGCCATTTCTCCAGTTTCTAGTTTTAGCAGTAACTTTTCTAGTTACTAGACTAAGATGCAATATTTCACTTTGCCATAGACAATACAATAAATCTGAACAAAAATTCATCAGTCTTTTTTATGTATGCATGTCAAGGTTCTTCATAGTTTAGTTGAAGTGTATCTCTACTTGCAAAAAAATGCAACAGATATTTAAGTTTTTTGATCACCCATTTGTCCAAAATGTCACAAGAGCTTGACATCTAACTTGACTTAGCAAACAGGCAAATCAGACCATTATCACAAATTATCTACAACCCACAGTGCAAAGGGAATAAGATAAGGAACTAGATATTTCACACAGTATTGCACTCGCAACTTAGGTTCCTCTAACATTTTTCATCACAACTTCTGGTGTACTGAACTGTCTCAAGAACCTCGACTCGAATTAACAGTCACTTTCATTCCTTATTTCTATATTTGTATGTCAAAGTTCAGTAGTCTCAAGTTTTTTATCCATGAGAGGGTTAGCAATTTTGTGGAAAGTTTGGTATAGGTTTGCTCGGTAAGTGTCATTGATGTTCTGATGTTCGTGGTTCATCAGCTGGGTATTGGAACCCACCGTACTGGATTCCCTGAAAAAAATTACAAGCACATAAGCTCAGGAATAATGCACGCAATACATTCATACTTATAGCATATCAAGTTCAAAATGGGCTTTTATTAATTTTTTCCTTTGCCCATTATCATGTGACAATCATACATATGTGTGTACAATACTTATATTCTACCCAAGTTAATGAACCTACAGGTTTCCTACAGTTTCAAATTGCCATACGACATTATAGGAAAGACAGCACACTGCAAGCATACCTCTCATCCTTGTCACTACTCTTACATAGTTACACTTCCCTTCCCTATGCCCCTCCTGCTCCCCTATCCCATACCCAAATGGACCCCCAACCCCTGACCTTCCTAACCACACCACCCCAGACCCTCCTAGCTTCCCCATATTGGATCCTCCCAGCCCCCTCATACTCCAGATTGCCTCTTAAGTCCTCCTTCCAAGGTCCTCCCACCCGACACCCCTTGTCCCCCTACTCCAGTGGAATCAACAGAAACTGAGGATGAAAAGAAGAGAGTCAGTTTCAAGGTAATGTACTTGAACATAGATGGAATTACAAGCAAGGCAAGTGAACTTAGGGAGAGAGCACAAAAACGGAACCCAGATGTAATCGGACTCACGGAAACAAAACTCTTATTCTCAGGATTCTCTCAGGATTCATAACGAATCCTGAGAGTTCGGTGTTTCCCCAGAACTACACTGTAATAAGGAGAGAGAGGAAAGGAAGGGGAGAAGGCAGAGTGACTACTGATAAGAAAGGAATGGAGTTCCGAGGAGATGGCTATTCCAGGCTGCGAGGGGGTTCAGAGACTATATAACAGGCACCATGATGATGGGAGGACCAAGAACAATGACAGCAGTGATATATAACCCTTCACCAAATGACAGAAGACCCAG
This sequence comes from Procambarus virginalis, assembly GCA_020271785.1. NCBI lineage: Eukaryota > Metazoa > Arthropoda > Malacostraca > Decapoda > Cambaridae > Procambarus > Procambarus virginalis. The sequence goes on along the minus strand of WNGS01164858.1, from coordinate 9,940,532 downwards.
GCAAGAATATGACAAACAACATGACAGTTAACACTACAATAGAGCAGCCACTGCTGCCTGTAGAAATAGATCTCATTTGCTAATCATGGGGGCTTCCATGATGGAAGCCCCCCATGACTGGGAAAACAAGGAACCACATGGAGGCGAGGAAACATGGAGAGCTAAACTGTTGGAAGTAGCGACAAGAAACATTTTAAGTCAGCATATCACGGAACCCACAAGACTAAGTGGCAACAATGAACCAGCAAGACTCGACCTAGTTGAAGTAAGGTTAATGTACTCACAGAAGAGACCAGAAAACAAAATTCTGGAATTCCAAAAGGAATTTTCTTATCTCCTCATAGTTTCCCTATCAGATATAACTTGGGAAACAAAGCTCAGAGGAAAGACGGCCCAAGACATGATAGACTACATCACACAGAAGTGTAAGGAGGCAGCAGACAAGTTCGTCCCAGTCCAAAAGGAAAAAACTGAAATGCAGACGAGAAACCAATGGTTTAATCAGAGGTAAGCTAGCAAAGCAACTAAGTACAAGGGTGTGGAGAAACAATATAAATAATAAGACACTAAGAAGCAGAGAAAGATACCATAGCACCCAGGATGAATACATCAGGGTGAGAAGAGAGGCAGAAAGACAATATGAAAATGACATTGCAAGCAAGGCAAAGACTCAACCTAAATTGCTGCACAGCCACATCAGGAGAAAAAAACAGTGAAGGAACAGGTAATGAAACTGAGGATAGGGGCAGACAAATTCACTACAAATCACGAGGAAGTGTGCGAGGAACTCAATAAGAAATTCCAGGAGATCTTCACAGTAGAGCAAAGAGAAGTCCCAGAGATAAGAGAGGGAATATCTAACCAAACACCACTAGATGAGTTTGTGATTACCAGTGTAGAGATGAGGAAGCATCTGCTAGAGTTGGATGTGACAAAGGTTATAGGCCTGGATGGAATCTCACCATGGATACTGAAGGAAGGAGCAGAAGCTCTGTGACTGCCACTATCAACGGTGTATAACAAATCACTGATAACAGGTGAAATGCCAAAAAGTTAGAAGACGGCTAATGTGGTCCCGATATTCAAGAAGGGTGATAGACAGGAGGCACTGAACAACTTCAGTGTTCAATGCATTTGAAACCATTAAAACTATTATGAAACTATTATGCAATTAAAACTTTATTTTAAGACCAAGGAATTAAAAGCATTTAATTCCATATGCAGATTGTTAGATTGTACTGACACTGGCCACTGTCCCTAACTTGCATACCATGCAAGTTGATGGAGAAGATTGTGCAATAAAAGCTAGTGGAACATCTGGAGCAAAAGAACTTTGTAACACAACATCAGCATGGGTTCGGGGATGGCAAATCATGCCTCACAGGATTAATTGAGTTCTGTGACCAGGCAACAAAAATCAGGAAAGAGAGGGGTGGGCAGACTGAATATTTTTGGATTGCCAGAAAGTCTTTGACACAGTACCACATAAGAGACAAGTGTACAAGCTGGAGATGCAGGCAGGAGTGAAAGAGAAGGTATTCCTCTGGATAAGGGAGTACCTAAGCAACAGAAGACAGGGAAACACTGTGAGAGGTGAGGTCTCGGGGTGGCGAAGCATCACCAGTGGAGTCCCACAGGGATCAGTCCTTGGATTTATACCGTTTCTGATATATCTAAATGATCTTCCAGAGGGAATAGGCTCGTTCCTCTCAATGTTTGCTGATGATGCAAAAATTATGAGGAGGATTAAGACAGTATGAGGCTACAAGATGACCTAAACAAGCTGAAGGAATGGTCCAACACTTGTCTACTAAAGTTCAAACCAAGTAAATGTAAGGTAATGAAATTAGGTGGAGGAAATAGAAGGCCAGACACTGGATACCGAATGGGAGATGAAGTCTTTCACGAAATGGACGGACAGAAAGATCTAGGAGTTGATATCATGCTAAACCTGTCTCCTGAAGCCCACATCAAAAGAATAACATCAGCAGCGTATGCAAGGCTGGCTAACATCAGAACTGCCTTCAGAAACCTGTGTAAGGAAGCTTTCAGAACCTTGTATACCACATGTGTAAGGCCAATCCTGGAGTATGTGGCCCCAGCATGGAGCCCGTACCTTGTCAAGCATAAGACAAACCTGGAAAAAGTTCAGAGGCACTGTATGCCACTAGGCTAGTCCCAGAACTAAGAGGCATGAGTTACGAGGAAAGGCTGTGTGAACTGCATCTCACGTCACTGGAAGACAGAAGATTTCGGGGAGACATGATCACCACATACAAAATTCTCAGGGGAATTGATAAGAGTAGACAAGGATGGATTATTTAACACGGGTGATACACGAACAAGGAGACATAGGTGGAAGCCGAATACTCAAATGAGCCACAGAGATATTGGAAAGAACTTTTTTAGTGTCAGAGTAGTTAGTAAATGGAATGCATTAGGAAGTGATGTAGTGGAGGCAGACTCCATACACGGTTTCAAACGTAGAGATGATAGAGCTCGAGAAGCTCAGGAATCTGTACACAAGTAGACTGACGGTTGAGAGGCGGGACCAAAGAGCCAAAGCTCAACCCCGCAAGCACAACTAGGCAAGTACTTAGATAATTGCAAAACATTGAGAACAATTTTTTGTTTTTTAATACAATGAGTGCTTCCTGACCCCAGAGGTCATTCTGGTAATGGGAAGACAAGAATATTAAATTCAGTCTAAAATTAAGATTTTTTTTGTTATAAAACCAAAATCTTTCTAGGTATAACTTAGCAACAATGAGATTGTCAAACAATATTTTTTTATTAACTTTCAAATGCGTCACTCAGTCACTGCCTCCTACTGCCACCAGGAGGTAGCATTCAACCCTCCAACCCAAACCCTTCACATTCCATCTGAACTACAGGCTAAGATAAAAGACTGGTTAAATAAAAGTTACTGGAATTCAATCCAAATAAGTGTAAGGTAATACAGATGGAAAAAGGAGATAAAGGGGGGTCAGTAGGTAACTAAACCATAAGGGTAAGGCAACTATAAGAAATTTGCAAGGTTTAAAGAAAAAGGTTGAAGGTTCACACAAAGCTGCAAGGTTCAAAGAAAATTAAGCACTGAAACATCCAAATGATTCTGCAAATAATTCAATTAGAACCCTTTCCCTCAGTTACAGCTAACTGCCAACATGTGGTAAACCCCCACTGGGAGATCCCAACCCTCCACTTCATTTTTGCCTCAGCCCTGAGCCCAGATCACGCAAAGATAAAGACCTGGGAGTGGATATACATTAACCCCTCACTAATACAGTACCTTCTCATTTGAACAGGATAATGTCAGCAGCATATGGGAAGTTGGCAAACATAAAAATAGCATTTAAGAATAAAAATAAAAGGCTTTCAGGTCCATATACACTATGTTAGACTATTATTAGAGTATGCAACACCAGCATGGAACCCACACCTCGCAAGGCACAAAATGTAAAAGCTCAAGACTAGGAGTGGCAATCCTGATCCATTGACATTTTGATATGTATTGTTTTAAAACTAATAGTGTTAATATTTCTTATATTTTATAACAGAAATTGCAATTTCTGAGAGAATGAATCCAAACAATGCCAAGTCTCAGGTATGGCGGCAAGCATTGTTGAGATACTCATCTATAGTCCAGCAAATTATTTATTTCCAATACTTTTATGTTTCATAAAAGCATTTAATTTGATTGCTTGTATTAACAGCATATACATATGACTAATTTAGTGTGAGGACAGGACGTGATTTTTAGCCCATATTTCTCTTAAACTTACCCTGAATCCATGCATGCTAGTGAGAGAAATAAGAGAAATGTGATGAAGAAAACACCTTAAAGAATACAAATATTTCTAAACAATCATCAATTATAATACTGTCGCTATATCTGAAATAATTAAATTCCTAAGATTATTCCAGATAATAATTTCAAAGGAGCTCACCTTGATAAGGGATTAGGAACATTGGTTTGAGTAATGTAGGGCATATCACGATCCCCTCTTGGCGAGAGAGAGGTGTCCACAGCATTGTCATCTAAACTGTCATTCCCCTCACTTTGGTGGCTGTAAAAGAATAAAAATAATAAGGAAATTTATTAACAAAAGATCTGAACAAATACAGTGGTACCTCGCATAACGAATTTAATCCGTTCCATGTTCGTCATGTGAAACGGACGTCATACAAAACGAGTGTCCCCCATGTAACCAGTGTGATGCACTGTGTTTATTGTGAAATTCCCCCAGTGTGCATGACATCAAATGTTCCCCAAAATATCATTTTTCTTTGTAAAATGATAAATTACCTTCCCTGAACATGTCTATGTAAACAATAATTACCAAATTCAACCTACTTTGGCTGTGAGGGTGTGGACAAGGTGCGCTGTGACGTCATCAGGGGCTGGTCGCCCGTGTGTGAAGCTCCCAGACACGGTCGTGCAGGCCATTCAAGCACAGCGTGTTGCCACAAATATATTTTCAAATATTTTTTCTATGTATTTCCAATGCGGTTTTATTTGTTTCCTTTATCGTATATGATGCATATTTGTGACCTTTACAATATGTATACAGTAGAATGTTCATAATTTTCCATGGAACTGTGATACATGTGTCAGTAATGTAATTACCTAAGTGTAATTACCTAAGTGTAGTTACAGGATGAGAGCTACGCTCGTGGTGTCCCGTCTTCCCAGCACTCTTTGTCATATAACGCTTTGAAACTACTGACAGTCTTGGCCTCCACCACCTTCTCCCCCAACTTGTTCCAACCGTCTACCACTCTGTTTGCGAAAGTGAATTTTCTTATATTTCTTCGGCATCTGTGTTTAGCCAGTTTATATCTATGACCTCTTGTTCTTGAAGTTCCAGGTCTCAGGAAATCTTTCCTGTCGATTTTATCAATTCCTGTTACTATTTTGTATGTAGTGATCATATCACCTCTTTCTTCTGTCTTCTAGTTTTGGCATATTTAATGCTTCTAACCTTTCCTCGTAGCTCTTACCCTTCAGTTCTGGGAGCCACTTAGTAGCATGTCTTTGCACCTTTTCCAGTTTGTTGATGTGTTTCTTAAGATATGGGCACCAAACAACAGCTGCATATTCTAGCTTTGGCCTAACAAAAGTCATGAACAATTTCTTTAGTATATCCCCATCCATGTATTTAAAAGCAATTCTGAAGTTAGAAAGCATAGCATAGGCTCCTTGCACAATATTCTTTATGTGGTCTTCAGGTGATAGTTTTCTATCTAGAACCACCCCTAGATCTCTTTCTTTATCAGAGTTCTTTAAAGATTTCTCACATAATATATAGGTTGTGTGGGGTCTATGTTCTCCTATTCCACATTCCATAACATGACATTTATTAACATTAAATTCCATTTGCCAAGTGGTGCTCCATATACTTATTTTATCCAGGTCTTCTTGAAGGGCATGACAATCATCTAAATTTCTTATCCTTCCTATTATCTTAGCATCATCAGCAAACATGTTCATATAATTCTGTATACCAACTGGTAGATCATTTATGTAGACAATAAACATCACTGGTGCAAGAACTGAACCCTGTGGTACTCCACTTGTGACATTTCTCCAGTCCGATACATTGCCTCTGATCACAGCCCTCATTTTTCTATCAGTCAGAAAGTTTTTCATCCATGTTAGAAGCGTACCTGTCACTCCTCCAATATTTTCCAGTTTCCAGAACAACCTCTTATGTGGAACTCTGTCGAAAGCCTTTTTTAGGTCCAGATAGATGCAGTCAGCCCAGCCATCTCTTTCCTGTAATATCTCTGTTGCTCGATCATAAAAACTGAGTAAATTCGATACACAGGATCTACCAGATCGAAAACCATACTGTCTGTCTGATATTATATCATTTCTCTCCAGGTGTGCTACCCATTTAGTTTTAATTATTTTTTCCAATATTTTGACTATTACACTTGTCAATGATACCGGTCTATAATTAAGGGGGTCTTCCCTGCTTCCACTCTTGTAAATTGGAACTATGTTAGCCTTTTTCCACACATCAGCTACAACTCCTGTAAACAGGGATGCCTGAAAGATCAGTTGAAGAGGGATGCTGAGCTCAGGTGCACATTCTCTCAGAACCCATGGTGAAACTCCATCTGGACCAACTGCTATGTTCTTATTTAGCTCTTTGAGCATTTTTTCCACTTCGTCTCTAGACACCTCTATGTGCTCTATGTTGTTCTCTGGAATTCTTATTGTATCTGGTTCCCTGAAGATTTCATTTTGTACAAACACACTTTGGAACTTTTCGTTTAATGTTTCACACATTTCACACATTTCCATGTTTCACACATGTGTCCACAATAAATGTTTATTGTCACAATATTACGTGGAAAAAAATTCACTAATATTACAATATGTACAGTTTCACATACTATTTACACAGTAACACACTGTATTACACACTCAGTACTTTGGAGGTGCGTAATAGTCAACGAAGTAGTCCATGGCACACAGCGCGACTTTGCTCTCCTTGCACCAGCTACAGATAGATTTTCGTTTCCTGTTTCATCGTTCTGTGTGCTTGCAAATAACGCACTCGCGTGCACCCTTGGCTTTAGTACTTGTAGGTGGTATGTAGCCAAGCTTGTAAAGCATAAGGTAGTATTGAAACGATTATAGGAAAAGCTCAATTTGTAAGGTAGTCTTGAAAAGATCGCTTTGTAAGGTCCCACACAGGAAGAGATTCAGCTTCATATCAAAGAGTGTCCATCAGTCAGGAAGAGATTCAGATATTCTTGAAAATATCTATGGACAACACCACCATGGAAGCCGCTAACACTGTTCATCTATGCTACTTGTATCAGATGCATCATCACAGAACGCAGAAAACGATTCATCTATGTATCATCTATATAAATTGGAGATGGCAAGGGTGGCGCTCAGAGCTACAACTGGATACGCTCGCTGTATCCTCCTCATAGGTGCTGTATCACTGGCATCCGACCGTTGTGTTAAGCCCTTATTGTGCCTAGCTTCACCAATGTTATGACCCTTATGTTCTTCAAATAATAGGGTCTGAATTGCACCGACTGAGCGCAGTCTTTCAACACCGTGTCGGACAGGTGTTTGAGATCCAGAGGCACGTGTGCCACAAATGGTTGCTCACGCAGTACTAACCCAGCCAGCAGCCCTAGTCTTTCATATTCGTTATAGCAAAAGGTTCGTTCAGTGTTTGTTGGGTAGGCTGCTCCATTATGTCAATCTTTCTTTGTTTCAAATCTGTTCCATTTGTTTTGTATTTGTCACTTCCGTCTCTATAATAGAGCAGCCTACCTGACAAACACTGAAGGAACCTTTATGGCATTTGTTCATTTTTCAAATTGTTTCAACAGTTCTTTTATTTTTCGTTTTTTTTATTTAAGAAACATAAAGCAGCCGACCTGTAGACCACCGAACCTTTTTGACATTTGTACTGGTTTTCAAAATTCTTCATTTTTTTATTATTTACGATTTTTGTATGTAAGAAACATGGAGCAGCCTACCTGCCGACCACCGAATGAACCTTTCCACAATAAGACAAATGAAAAATAAATATTGAGCACATTTGAAGAAATGAAAATATCATAATGGTTTATTGAGTGTATATGTAAGGTAGGCTGCGCCATTATTGAGACGTAAATGACAAATACAAAACAAATGGAACACATTTGAAACAAAGAAAGCAGCCCGTCCTCCAAACAAAGATCCAAAAGTGATTCCATGCACCCGCCAAACCCCCTGTTTATGAATGAAAAACGCTTTACACACGACTCAACTGATTTCGTTCGAACACTTCCGGAACAAGTGCTTCACTGACGAGTTTCGTTCGAACCACATCGCTATAAATGCTTCACCCACGTACTACAAATGCAAATAATCGCCAACCGAACCTAAACACCTAACCTAACCTAACCTATGCCTATATATGCACAATATGCTAATATATTATAATATTAATTTATTTTTGAGAAAATTCTTGTTTTGAATGAACAGCATGTTAAAATTTATAAATGCGTCTGTGGGGGCGACGGCTGGATGTAATGGACTTGAGTCGAGGACGGGTTGAAGAAAGATAGTTATAATGGAGCAGCCTACCTGCCGAACACCGAACGAACCTTTTTGACATTTGTTGTATATCAGATATTTCATTTCTTTTTTCTTACAAAAACGTCAATGCTTTGCAACATCTCACCAGTCACCCCTTTATATCCCAGCATCATTAGCATCTTTATCAAGAACAACATAATTTATGTGCATCGTCGGAGGCGTCTAAGAATGTGCAAGAAGCAGCGCGACCCCACCATGTGGTATTGACGTTACACAAACCAGCGTTCGTCATACAGGACGATTTCACGCCGATCGGGCCGTTCGTTACCCAAAATGTTCGTCTTTTGGGGCGATCGTTATGCAAGGTACCACTGTATTCTCAAAAAAGTGTGCAGTTACCATTGAGGTGCATGACACATTTCACGATAATGGTTTGATGAAGTAAATATTTGTTCCAGGTCAGTCAACCATTGAGGGACAAAGTCACGAGACACTTGTGTGTTTTAACACTAATTTCTTTTCAGATTGTTAGCAACTGCAAAGTGAGGGTGTATGGGATTCAGAAGGGTGTATGTCTTTATGGAGGTATTTCTAACACATTCTGTGGTAAGCTGAACCAGGCTCCAACATCTGCATAGTACATTATGTTACCCTGGAGGTCTGTGTGTAAAGATCCTTGTAGCACTACTGTCTGAAAATCCTGTTTAATTGTTCTTAAATCTTATGGCATAGCAGATTCTTACCTTAGGGAAACAACCAAATGTGTCTACTGAAAAATTACTTTTAGCCCCTAAAGTACAGCTGTTGAAATACATGCATGTATGCCCAGATGCACATAATTAAAAATAATAAATAAATTTTCCTTGTAGAATCATTAATTTTGATGTGACCAGACATGAGATTTACTGACACGGCAGCATGTGGCAGATGACTCAAATATTGATCCTCAATGTTTATATGATAATTTTCTCACTTTTTAGTTCATTCGCTATAGTATTTGTGTTGAATAATTAGATTCATGCACATGTAATTTACAAAAGACACATTAAACACATTATTAACTATAATGGTAATGTAATAAGTGTATCAATGATTATAATTGTATGTATAAATGAATTAATGTATCAATGAATGAATGAATGAATATATGAGTAAATGAATAAAATGTATTTGTGAATGAATGAATGAATGAATGAATGAATGCCTTGTTTAGGCCAATATGCCTTCTGCTGTTCTTTTATTATTTCCAATTGCTGATTAATTTGACCTGGTATACTTCATTACAACCATGTTACACTGTGAACATGGACATAATCTTTATGCATATCATATAATTATAATGAAATTTTAAACCATGATGATTATTGCATTGGCACAGTAATATGTGTGATAATAACCAAATTTGCATAGTAAGCCATCATAAAAACTATAGCAGGATTTTTTTTATGGGTCTAGAGATAAGCTCTACTACATCCATACAGAGCTAGTATATCCATATTAGCATCATGGGTGTAGAAACCAGACAACAATATCTAAAATCAAGGTATGATAACTGATTTTTTAAGGTTAATAATGACTCGACCTTTTATTTTTCACATGCACTGAAATTCGCTAGACAAGAAGCTTGTGTGTGTGACAAACAATAATTCAGTGCAATAGCAGAGCAAGCCTTAAAACAACATCAAGTGCAACACACTGCATTACATCTAGGAAAAAATAAAGCACTTTTGTGAAATATAAAGCTTAGTCAAAGTGATGTATCTATCGTGCCTGGTTGGAGTTATTGTTGTACCTATTGTTGTACCAGCTGTGACTCTCATGTATATGGATCTGTGTAATGTACTCTGTTTTAGTACAGAGTCATTTTGTTTGTTTTAGCTTTAGCTGATATGCAATTTACTTATCGTTATAGTGAATAGACAGTGCTTAAATTGTATATATGTATTGTATATTATATGGCTTGGTATTATTGCAGGATGTAACTGTACTGTAATTATTTGATCAATAAAGCCACAAGTCCTGGCAAAGCATTTCATTACCTTACCTCAGAGCATGAAAAAAAAATATACTGTATATATAAAGTGGTACCTTAATTTTTGTAGTTAATCCGTTACTAGAGATGGTACGAAAACCAAAACAAATTTTCCCATAAGAAATAATGTAAATTGAATTAATCCGTTCCACACCCCCAAAAATATTAAGTAAAAAATACATTTTATACAGAATAATACTCTTAGGTACCTTACCTTTATGGAGGACTCTTGTTGGCATAAGGAAGACAGTGAGGAGAGGTATTAGTGTTTAGAAGGGGAGTCCCCTTCCATTATAGCAGCAGTGATGACATTTGTGGGGAATTCACTCACTCACGTTTTGCAGGCATACCACTAGGACCTGGTTGTGGCTCACTACTTGCTTGCTTGTCTTACTAAGAATCTGTCTATAGACACTTGTTTTTCCCTTACGTTTTAACACTTGTCTGTAGTGAGACATTACATTGTCTCACTATGAATGATCTCTTGATTTTCCTCTATTGTCATCCTCACAACTATTTTCTTAGGTTGAACATTACCACTGACTTTCTTGGAACCCATGATGTGATATATATAATAAGAACTTTTATGTTCAGAAACCAAAAAAGCACAAACAATGAAATTCTTCACAAAGAATCCATGCGCGATCATTACTAGGCGGGAGACACTGGTGAACTGAAACGCTACGCTCGCGGTGGACCCGTACGTGTATAAACAAACTACGACCCCCGAGGCAACTACGACAACTGAATCAAGAAATTTATTATGAGAACCGAAAATTACGAACCAGGGTTCCACTGTATACTGTATATATAAAAATATAAATATAAATATAAATATATATATATATATATATATATATATATATATATATATATATATATAATATATATATATATATATATATATATATATATATATATATATATATATATATATATATATGCGAACAAGCCTGAATGGTCCCCAGGACTATATGCGAATGAAAAACTCACACCCCAGAAGTGACTCGAACCCATACTCCCAGGAGCAACGCAACTGGTATGTACAAGACGCCTTAAACCACTTGACCATCACGACCGGACATAATGAGGTGATAGCCGAAGCTATTTGAACCACCTCACCGCCGGCACTCGGATGGTTATCTTGGCATAGCATTTTACCAAATCACCTCATTCTTTGGGGCACACGTGAGGAACACAAATGCGAACAAGCCTGAATG
>WNGS01164858.1:9861728-9875016 GCA_020271785.1 Procambarus virginalis | reverse complement strand
CCTTTCTGTGGCAAATAACCACAGAAAGGGTAGTTAATTCGGGAATTTCCATAATTAGCAAATCTGTATTACATCTGGAATGAATCTGGGTTTTGAGTTTACCCTGTATTATAAATAAATATTATTATAACACTGATTCCCAAAACATAAATATGCAATAATAAACAACTACACAAATGCTAAAGTATTATCAACATCTTGCTCTGCCTCCTTCAAACACCGTTATAAACAAATATATAACAAACATCCACACACACAAAATTATTATAACTTTTTTGCATTCAGCACATCACTAGCTACTGGTGCCTGGATCACTTGGGAGCAGGGCACTCACCAGGAATGAGTGAGTAAGAGTAAATTTTGTGCAATATACTAATTGTATGTTTGCGTACATGCTGCTAATTGGTTCTAAACCTTATTTTAATTCCCACTATTACTTTTGGCTAAATATTTTATGAAGTTGTGTGGGGAGTAGTACTTCAGTAGTACACCCTTTCCCCCCCCCCCCTCTCACACTCCTCTCCCGCAACCACACTTCATACACACTCAAAACAAGAATAAAAATTATACTGTATCTTAAAATTGAGCCATGTGCAATGCAGAACAAATTATTTAAAATCAATTACTTTGCTTTCAGTGTATCTTTAAGAAATTAAAAATATAATTTCTTATTTTACCTTATGGCCTCCAGACGTTCAACAGTGTTAATATCATTGGTTTTTTGATGAGATTTGCTGGGAGTTGGAGGTGGTGCCTTCTTTCTTCTGGGAAGAGGTTCTGGAATTGATTCTCTTGGGGAGGCTACAGGCACTGATCTCATCATTTGTAAAGGTGAATGTTTAGGGGCATCAAGACTGGACTGGGAATTTGATCGGGAAAAGGGATGTGGAGTGCCAGTGTACTGTACTGTGAAGGGGATCGAGCTGGAAGAGTTGCAGTTTTCTGTCCCTGCGGTCTAAAGGTACCCAATCCTTCACTTTGCACCATGCTGGCAGGAGAGACTGATTCATATGCAGGAGCTGTATAAAACTCTTGAATGGGAAGGCGAGATGAAGACTGTTGCTGAAAATTGTAACCACTATTTTCAGTGCTTGGAGGAAGCTGGTGTAACGAAGATGGCGATGGTTCTTCATAACTGGCATAAGGAGTAGGTGGAGGAACATGGGAGGGCTGGGAATCTAATGCAGCAGCAGGACCAGCTGCCAGCTGCCCAGTACGACGAAGCATATCCTTGTCATGTCGCATCATTCCTCTTCAAGTTCAGCTAGTTTCTAAAGTACAACATATACATTATTAATCTAAAGCAAATTTGATTATGTGATTTATTGATGTTATTACTGTACAGTTCATTAAATGTTAAATAGATGAAGCTCATAAAAAAGGATAAATACAAAAGAACGTTATTTCTCAAATTAGGAATTGATCATTAAAGTTTGATGGCTTAAAGAAATAGTGAAAAAGATTTAGAATTAATTTTATCCCATCACCAAAAGATCAAGTTTCTGATGACCTTCAAAAGTATATTCCAATATGAAAAAGACAACAGTGAATCGGAAAACTTGGGTTCAGTGAAACAAGTATATATACCGAAGAGTGCACCACAGAGCTAGCACAAGAGGAAACAATCATGCATTTCTCTCCTAAACCCTCTTGACTGAATTACTGGTATTTTAGAATTTAGGAATACAGAAAGGCAGTGGAACTGGACAGTTTCTCAGCACCCTAAGCCCTGTTGAGCATCTTAAGTCATTGCTAAAGAACAGGCTTTGTATAATTGCCATAAGGAATGCAATAACTTCAATGATGATGATTATGACAAAATAAAAAACCGCTTTAATTTTTCCATACTATTTATACACTGTTAAAAATGAATTCATTTGGTTAAATCTTTAACACCAGGTTTGATATTTGCCTGTGCGCCAGCACATATTAAGGCATCACTTCTACATAAGTATAATTTTACAAAATTAAGCATACAAGCTTTTGCCTTATGTTATAGTACTGGCAGAATTTGAATATGCAGCAATATTTAATTTAGCAAAACCGATTTGATTTTTATACATGTATGCTTTAATTAACTGCCTTCTTTTTCTTTTCATTTTTTTAATAAAATAAAATTGATTTATTTTACTTTATATTTTTCTCCATACTCTGGTCATTGTTAAGAACACTTAAGATTTACTTGTTGTCACAATTCAGTCCACCCTTCTCATCAGAAGTGACTGTCAATTGATTTCTTCTTGTTAAGCACATTATTTTATGTCTGGTATCTCAATATCTGTGCCATATACACAGTCAATTAAGAGTTTATTCCCGAGCAGTGTAATGTTTGGAATTTTGTTTAGGTAACCGCATACCTGAAAATCCATGCCTTGAAATAAGTGGAAAAATTAAATATTTCACCACAAACAGGGATCTTGGAGAGGGGTACAAATATACAATTTGTTTCCTTTTACTGTATTACTAAGCGTGGAATTTTCAAGTATGAATAAGTGTTATATTACACTCCTTAAAGCAGGAAATTCAGATTCGCCTAAATAAATCTGAAAGCTCAAAAGAAAATATATCAACTACTATGCATAACACATGGCAATTTCAACATGGAAAATAAAGTGCAGTATATAATGTTCATATAATAGAACATTAAGTATAATTGTCCATACTGTATTTAATGTATCTAAGTGACTGAATCCAGCATCAATAAGGACGCCATTTCGTAATATAAATTATACTGCCTGTACATACTATATTACCACAAGACATATTACTCTAATCTATTTAATTGCTTAAATTTTTGTTTATCATTGTTTTCCCCAGTGCCACTCAGACCATGATGTTCACCTTATACTCTTCAGGATGTGAATTGGTTGATGCTAGAGTGTCATCATTGTAGTCGAGAGTACCGCTGTGGGCCACCAAGGGATCAGTGTACTGCTGTCCAGGTTCAGAAGGGAGTTGGCACACTGTCTCAACTGATGTCTGGCTGTCAGTCCTGAATGGTGGCCGAGGTGGTGCCTCCACAATGGTATCATTCTTCACTACATGATTTTCAAAAACTTCATGTGTTTTTTCAGTGTTAATATTGGACTTTAGAACAGTACAAGAGGAGTCAAAGGAATCGTAATTCATCTGCCAATGCTCTGGGTCTGTGGTCTTAGAGACAGAGTGAGAGCTCTGAAGGACGTTAGTTGAGGCCACAGGAACTCTCATATAAACCTCGGGTTCTCTATCCGATTCAGAGGATGTTTGAAGGTTCTTGGCCTGGGAAGGAAATAGGGTAGAGGTTCTAGTAAATGAACTTAAAGGCTTTAGTTGATTTTGTGCAGAATTCTCTAGATCATGACTAACTATGACAGAAGAGTCTTTATCTTTACTAGGAGGATTTAACACACCAGTATCGGATTCATATAGTTTTGAATCAAGCTCAAAAAAACTTTGACTATCAGTAAGAGTTTCATCTAAATTAAATCTGACTGTTTTTTCATGACAATTTTTCTTCTGTGACTCTAGAATACTACATATGCCTTGTTCTTCACAACGGGTGTGTTGTGATCCATTACTACATGCACGAGTGACACACAAATTGGTACAAGTGCTATCCAGCTCGCTGAAAGCTGTTACTGCTTCTGGAGAAGGAATATCCTTTACATTAAGGTTAGAGCTGGAATTTGATGAAGCAAGTTTAACTGATGTATCAGATGTGTTTGTCTCAACATTTGATGATGCTGATGGCAGAGGCTCCTCAACATAAAGTACAGACAGCTGTTTAGAGGCCAAATCAGAGCTTTCACCATCATGTGTAAACATTACTGACCGAGTCTGCAATTGTGGTAAAGATAAAGATAAATAGCTATCAATTTGGGGTGTTGCTTCTGAAGCCTCTGGTGATGTAAAAGTAACGCTGTTAGGGGACCGAGATGCAAGTGTAGTCAAATCAAGATTACTTGTGGAATTTGCGAGTGAAGCCTCAGTGATCAAAGACAATGTTTCTGTAGATGACTGTGAAACAGAAACCGAGTTATGACTCTCAGCAAGATCAGACGATATTGACTGTAATTTTGTGGATGACTCTAAGTATAATGTATCTACCAAATTTAAATCATAGTTACTATTGTATGACTGTACAGGTGTCTGAGAAAGATCTATCTGAATCAGAGATGCAGTTTCAGAGGAACGAAGAGCATCTTTGGTTTGCGAGTGGGATATCACTGCATCTTTCTGTGACTTTAGCTTGACATTGTCCTGTTCTGTGGCTGTACACAAGGTTGTACAACAAATGGGAGGAGTAGAGGTTAGGGTAAATTCGGGTGTATCCAACTGTGAGTCTGATTTTGTTACAACCTCTGGAGATTCAGCTAAGCCTATCATCATAACTTGAGGAGATGAAGGATGAGGAGTTGTAATTTCTGGAATTGGGCTAATTTCTGCCATGGAAAACAAAGGACTGGAGAAGTTATTTTCCTCACATTCAGGTATTGGTGTGAGGCTCGGAACACTGCACTCTGTAGGAGCTAAGGTTAGAGGTGGAGGTGAAAAACAAACATCACTGCCATGAGCACCAGTATTATGTTGCGGGACACCGTTAGATATTTCATCACCTTCGGGAAGTGGGGACATGGGGATGAAGTCACTGGGAGTGGGTAAATTAGCTGCTAAGTAAGCAAATGGTCGAGTAATGTTAGACACAGGTGAAGGAGGAGGCGGGGGAACAGAAGGTAACTCCTGAGAGCAGGAATTCCTGTCTACATTTAACCACTGCAAAATGAACAGAGGAAAAAATAAGCAGTCAGAGTATACAGAACATAAATACAGTACATAATAAGATTTGATGAACATCTATAAGTTTTGCTTATTATCAAAATTGAAGTATTAAAACCATTTGAAATATGGCAAATATTAATGAAGTGCAGATTAAATATATTAAACTATACTACACTATATATATAAGAAGTTAAATATAAAAAAGATAAAATTAAGTAAATGTAAACTAATTTACATCATAATAAAATTTGCAATAAAATATTTAAATAATGTACTGTATTGACTATGATAATGGAATAGTTTTTCTGTAAGAAATCAATGTATTTTTAATGAAAAATATTTGTATGGTATTTCTACGTAAAACAGTGATTGCTTGCCAATACAAATCACCAAAGCAGCCTTCCCTCCCCCCCCAGACAGGCTGCTTGAGGAAAATAACACCAATCTTGAGAAATGATCCACAAGCCTTGGGCCAGAAACTAGTTTGCTCTAAGACATGGGGGATGCTTGGGGATCACAAATCTATCCAAAACTAAGAAAAAAGACCAGAGAGAGAGAGAGGCAAAATAAAACAAAATACTGCCGGAAGAAATGAAAGAATCAAGGCAAACAATCATTGCCGAGAGAAAACAACGTTAATGTTAATGCACCTAACAAACTACCAGATGTGTACCTAAGTTACTTGGGGATCCGTCAAGTCATGGGGGCAACTAGGGCTTAAACCTCTGCACAACCTCCTCCACACCCCCCCCCCCCATGGGAAAGATAACATCAGGGTGGAAAAGCTACAAAGGTCCCACAAGAAAAGTCTTTCATTACATTCAATACTTGTTGGAAGCCTGACAGCCATAGCTAACCTCCAACACTGCCTCTGCAGAGAATAATGACTTTTCTGAAAGAAACATGAGATTAGTAGCAACAGAAAAGGAAGAGGGGCATCACACCTGGAAGAGAATGGCACAAGAGCAGTGTCTGGTATAGATAGGTATTGGCTGCACACACAATGCCCGAGTGCCACACTGTTGTGCGAGGCCACAGATCATCCAACAACCACGTAGTAATAAGCCAACACCCTGTTGAACCAACAAGAGCCCTGAACTGATATAAAAGCTGTGGACAATGCAGCCAACAGGTTTAGCTTCCAAAGCAGCTAAAGGCTTCCACCATAGCCAGGCAAAATGGCTGCCATAAGGTAGAAAAGAATGTTCTGGCCTAACACTGGTTTTGGGGCCATCACCCCCAAATCAAGGAAAAAGAGGCAGTCATAAAAAAAAAACACTACCCTTAAAGAAATGAAACCCTGACCCAGACAGTCCATATAGACCAGAAAATGTGCAACAAAATAATCCAAGGAGGAATCAATGCATCAAAACAACTGGGTTATCGCAGGGAGGACCAACATAAGACACAGAGGCCTTAGGCTCCCAGCTGAAAAGAACAAAACACTGCCCTGATGACCAGGACTGCCACACAGCCAGAGCCATTACAGGAAACTCCAGAAATATGGCACCCACAAAAAAGACAAGCCTGGAATGGGGAGAAAATGACTGCCCCACAAAAAATGGGCCAAATGGAGGAAAACAATACATACCAAACCTAACAATCAGGCCCACAAACTAAATTTTATGTTTGGAAAATAAAATTTTGCACTTCTTTATGGCGAATCCCCCCCCTCTCTCAACCAGTCCATCTGGAATCCCCCAAACCTAGATACCACACCAGGATCAAAACAAATCACGAGCACCTACCAGAAACTAGGACCAGAATCTTGCCCTCTCAATAGTCATAGTAGTGTGTTGATACAAGATCACTACAATACCAAAGGAAAAACTTCCAGAGGAAATACAGAGCGCTAAAATTGTTGTTCGAGTAACTTCTTGAAGAATATTTACAACCCTGCTTCAAACTCTGTACACTCATTGTCTAGGTCCCTCTGTTTGCTAGCTCCACTCGCTCACCACCAGATTGTAATCTCGGCCATTCACCCAAGTCATTCACGTATCGCCTAAACATTGATCACAAACACAATGAAAAGGAGAGAATAGCAGGAAGAGAGAAATACAGAGAGACCCACCAGAAAGAAGCATTCCATTATATTTAATGCAGGATTTATGGAATGCAGGATTTATGGAAGAGATGATTATCTCCCTGAGCAAACGCCCCACTAAGAAGAAACCAGCAAAATATGGCTTACCATGGGGAAAGGAAAGGAAAAGAGAAGAACACAAAGGAACCCAGGAAAGAAAACTGGGCTCTGAAAAGAGAAACCCGGGACACTGGACTAACAAAGCCTCCGCCAGAACATCCCAAGAAGAATAGAGGAATGTGTCCCACTGCCACCATAAGGCAGAGTGCAGGTACCAGCCAAAATGGCCACGTCCCACCATCAAGAATCTCCATTGCATCCCATATACCATTACCAAAAAGACAGTCACAGACTTGGCAGCAGAAGACCCACCAGACAAACACCAGACATCAGGACACCTGAAGATGAAAAGATACATGGAAAACCACAAATGAATGGCTCCCAGATAATGCTCTGAAAGAGATGCGAGCCTCAAAAGATGAAGCTCAGATACTGAGCTTGAGGACCCAGAATCAAAGGCAGACCTGGCACTAGGGAGGAACACCCCACTGGCATAAGTCTCCAGTCAGAAAAACTGTGGAAAACTATGAATTGGAGAGTGAAAAGACAAATAACCCCATCATCTCCAGATCAAGGAAAAAATGGCTACAGCAAATACATCCCAAACAAAGAACAGTGCAACAAACAGAAGCTACTGTATCCATTCAAAAGCAAAGAACACCTGCAGATGAACAAACAACTCGCACTGATGACTCATTGATATCGCATTGATGATATATTAAAACAAACAAAACCTCATTAAAACCAAAACACAAGGCATCGACATGACACGAGAAAAAATGTTGACAAACTCCAGGAAACCAAAAGCGGAGCAACAATCAAGGCCAGACCCAAACTGGACGAGACCAATGTGACCTACACCAGTGAAACAAAGAACCATCAGGGTGCAGGTGAAGGAAAACCAGACCACAGAATCCCAAGAAGAACAAGTTCACAGCAGAGCACTCCAAAACTGCCGTTAACTTGTGAATCAGAGATGCATACATGCTCTACAGTATCAGTATTGCTGTTTAGCAACATGGTAGTATTGATGTCAGAACAGCTCTACTAAATTAGGCATGAAAATAACTGGGTTAAGGTGACTCACACTTCAGAAGTTTCATTGTTAAAGTTCCAAAATCTGTTTGAATATTTTTCTACCATGGGAAAATTATCATTAAGAGGATGGCTTTACATTTTTGTTAATTAGAATCCACAAACCTCAGTAGAAATTGAGTATTTAAACAATATTACTTCTAAGAAAATTTTCATGTTAACCACAAAGTATCTTTAAATTCATCAGTAGAGTCCCTAAGACATTTAAACCTTGGTCCAATGTTTAAACTACACTGCTACTACATGAAAGTCATTATTGTATAATAAATCAACACTTGTAATGTTGCAAACCTCAGTGACAAAAAAACAATGAATATACCTCTTGATATTGCATGTGCTCATCAATCTCATTCTTTTCTTTAGTTATTCCATTATCTTCCAAACCATCATCCCAAATGTACTGGTTATGCTGTCGATGTTTTTCTTGCTCTGATCTCTCGAGACTTTCAATTATTTCACGCTCACGACGAGCAATATCCGCTTCATTAAGAATCTGGAACAAGTACAGTATATTATATTTTTATTTTCCATATGAACAGTCAGGTTATTAGAAAGAAGATTCATTCGCAAATAAACATTAAATTGTTGAGCTCTGTCTTCATGTAAGCACGAGCATAATAGCACAGTACAGTGCAACCTCGATTTAACGCACTATATGGGACCAACCCCAATTCACTGCAGTGAGGAATTCCATACAACTGGAAATGCCTCCAGGAGGCCCATATTTGTGAACAAAAACTGAGAAATCTCAAAACTAAAAGGAACCAAAGAATTTTATTTTAAAAATGCTCAATAGCTTTCCCAAGGTCCCAATGCTCAATAGCTTTCCCAAGGTCCCAACTGTTACTTCTAATACTGCATCCATGTATGAAAATCATTAAAAATGTGATTTGAAGCCACATTAACCCTTTAACTGCGCAACGCGCCTGCAGGCTCGCGTCTGGTTTGCGCAACGCGCCTCTGGGTATTTGTATTTTTCACGTTCGATTCAAAACTCCCGCGGCTACATGGGGTTCACATCAGCTTCCTCAGGGCTCTTGTAAACAGACGCCATCTTTAAAAAAAATCGTGGTCCACATTCCCGGGTGTGGGAGCCTCAGTAGTGAGTGAGCAACCAAGGCTGGCGCTCGCAGCATAAGCACACAGCACTGCTGTTCAGCGTGTGACCACAGCATCGCCTAATAATGTCAAAATATATATATAACTTGTATTATTTAGCCATGATAGTATTATAGAAGAGCCCGAGTGTGATAATGACTGGGTACAATGTTCAAATATCAGTGATTCAATGCTGTTCACGATGTTCACAGCGCTTGCCACAGCACCACAGCATTATTTCGTCCATCTAGGAATCTTCAAACAATTTCTTAGGTTCCTTTTCAAAATAAACGTATGGTCAATTATTCATTTACAGGAATTAGTGACCAGGATTGTGGTTATAATTAGCGTTATGCGTAGTATTGTGGAAGGAGGAATTTTGGTGAGGGAGGGAGGGCGAGAATTGAGGTAGCCTCATTGCGTGTGTGTGTGTGTGTGTGTGTGGCTGCCACTCTTGTTTTGCTCACCATACTAGCTTAGTGGTTCGCTATGGGCAAAACATGTGTACATGGGTATATATAGTGTGTATATAGTGTAAGAACAGCAACAGGAGAATGTTGAGAGGAGCTATTTTGGTGAGGGATGTGACGTAATCGTAGCGTCGTCTGCTGTGTGATTTTTCATGCAGTGTATGGTGGCCACTGTACTGTTTGGACACAATACCGGCTTACTTGCATAGTTCTGGTAAATAAAACATGTAGATAGGTATATAGAACATGTGTAATAAGAACTATAACAGTATGGTGGGAGGAGCAATGTTGGCGAGTAAGATGTTGGAGTGAGGGAGACTGGCTGGGTGTGGCTGCTCTCACTCGAGGTGTTCTGAATGTGTTCATGGCCAAATGCTCCTATTGGCCCATACGAGGCAGCTGCTATTGGCATATACGAGGCAGCTGCTATTGGCCCATATGAGGCAGCTCCTATTGGCCCATATGAGGCAGCTCCTATTGGCCCATATGAGGCAGCTCCTATTGGCCCATACGAGGCAGCTCCTATTGGCGAAGCAGCTGCTACGCGATGTTCTGAATGTGTTGATGGTAAATGTATATGGTGTGTGACAGTGTATAGTGTGTACATATGTTGTAAATATACATAAATGAACATGAAACATTGGTGTGAATAACTGTATGATGGGAGGGGGCAAAGTTGGCGAATACAATGTTGGAGAAGTGAGGGAGGGCTGGCTGGGTGTGGCAGCTCTCACTCGCGGTGTTCTGAATGTGTTGATGGTGAATGTATATAGTGTGTGACAGTGTATAGTGTGTAAATAGACTGTATATATACATAAATTAGCATGATACATAGTAAATATGTGCTGCAAATGTGTACACAAGTGTCATGCACGTAACACAGTGTCTTCGGACAGTACGGATGTTTTACTGCCATAATATAGTGTACGTGTTCACTATACATAGGATTAGCACGTAAAAACAAATAAAATGTATTTGGAACTGTGCGAAAAAAATGAACGAAAATATATTCGCGGCAACTCGCGCGCCCCGCCCCGAGCACCCCACCCGCCCCGGGAGCTTACGGCACGGGAGCACGGGGAATGATGACGTCACGCCCCAACTTACGGACCCCATAGCAGCCAAAGTAAGTACAATTTCGACCTTTTTTTTACATAGCCATACTGAGGGAAGGGTTTTTGACACTTTAAAAAGAAAAAAGAATTTTTTCCAGAGAATTTATTTCCTGCGCACCACGGGGGTGTCATATTTGGAGGCAACGCAGTTAAAGGGTTAACAGTCACCAGTCACACCCCTAATATTTCTCTCATTCTATGGGCCGATGTCACTAAGGGAAACTTTAATTTTAACCTATGATATGATAGGCAACTTTTCCACCAGTCTGTGAACTTTGTCCCAACTTCCTAAGCACATCTGCACATCCTCCCACATCAGTGAACTCCTGTTCATGGAATCGGACGAATAAATCTGGCCTATAAAGTGGGTGTTCCAACTGAATTCATAGTCCTGAGGTTCTGGTTTCGAACCCCAGTGGTGGTGGAAACAAATGGGCAGTTTTTCTTTCACCCTGATGCTCCTGTACACCTAGCAGTAAATAGGTACCTGGGAGTTAGACAACTGCTATGAGCTGTTTCCTGGGGTGTGTGTAACGAAAAGGAAGCCTGGTCGAGGACCTGGTCACGGGGACGCTAAGCCCCGAAATCATTTCGAGATGACCTCAAGACCTCCAAATGACTAGAGTGTAATTATCTACATTATATTATAAGATATGAAGTAAGTCCAATCTCCCTAAAAATCTTTGTTAAAGAGTTTTGACGCTCCAGTGGTATTGGCACACGGTACCCTCTCTTGGAAGCTATAAAAATTTACTGTACTCCATCTGTCTACCACTGCATTAGCAAAATAAAATACGTATATGGTTTTAAGACATGATCAGATGTACAAATTAAAAATCATCAGCATGGTAGGTTTCAACAAATTTAAATTTTGTCAATAACCCTTACAATTTGTACGTGGTAATCAAACTATCCCTTATGATTTGATTGCCACATACAAAAGTCTTCCAGTTTTGGTAGTACTGTTTTTAGCATCTACAACTTTTCCTCATAGATATTTTTTTTTTATATGTCTGGGAGCCATTAAAACATCTCTAAATTTTCTCTATTATGCCAACATGTTTTCCGAGGTATGGCCACCAAACAACTAGTGCATACTTTAAATTTGGTCCAAATAGGTCATGAAAATTTTTACTTCTCCATCACTGTACTGTACTAGTACTGTAATAGTAATCCTTGATTTAAGGTTTTCTGATTACATATTTGACTATCCAGTGAACTTAGAGGCTGAAATTAGTTGTTGTTGTTCTCTAAATACTGAAGTAATTGCAAAAATTAATAAAAATTATACAGTATTGTGTATACACCACCAAATGTAATGAAATTCCACTTATATACAAGAGATATATACAAGAGTTGTACATTCTTGTACAGCCACTAGTACGCGTAGCGTTTCGGGCAGGTCCCTGGAATTCGATCCCCTGCCGCGATGAATCGTTTTTTCATCCAAGTACACATTTTACTGTTGTGTTAAACAGAGGCTATAGTTAAGGAATTGCGCCCAGTAAATCCTCCCCGGCCAGGATACGAACCCATGACATAGCGCTCGCGGAACGCCAGGCGAGTGTCTTACCACTACACCACGGAGACCACTAAGCACTTCTGTGCTTAGTAACGCCCTGGAGCTTTGGGCACTAGTGTCTCGCAGCCCTTCTTCATATCAGGCCCCTCCTTCAGACTTGCAGAGCCTACCAGTAACCAGGATCAGAATCGGGTTCTCTCAAGAAGATGAGGGAGCACATGTGCAGTTCATTACTGGTATACATATTAAATTATTTGGAAACTTGCATTAAATAGATTCAGATTCATTGAGGTTTCTTCTTAACACTTTTGCGCTGTGGGCGAGCGAGCACAGACCACCCCAAGGTGGGCCGGGCAGTCCACATGAGCAAGCAGTAATACTGAAAACAGTATAATCGTTTTCAATTTTTGTCACCTCAATTCTCGTCCTAGGTTTTTTCATTTTGGTATCAATGTGTTCACAGTAGAATTCCCTACAGGAGTATATGCATATAAAGTACAAAAGCCCGGCATACCACTCGCACCAAACCGAGAAATTACCTATGAGCGTGCAAGAGCAATAAAATGTTTATACTCTTTTTCACTTTGGTCACCCTCAATTTTCGTCCTAGGTATTTCACTTTACTATCAATGTGTTTGCAATAGAATTCCCTACAGAGTATATGCATATACAGTAATGTCCAAAATCGCGGCACGCCTCACCCGCAGCCAAGCCAAAGCAGGCCATGCTTAGCAATTTTTTAAATTTTTGATGCACTGAAGCATCATTATTGCACATTTGTGTAATATATATTTATGCCATACTGCATCATCCCTGTGCAAAAGTGTTAAGTTGCTCTTTTTTGATCACCAATTTTGTAATGGTATATGAACACAGAAATAAGAAACAGGTGAAGTGCAGTTGAAAGTTGCATCAATTACACAATTCCCAATGGGAATAAGTTTCTTGCCAAGATCTTCCTCAAATCAATGAATAAAAATGGATTTATAATGTAGACCTTTGTCAAAACCCATATTACATGATTCAGTTAATTTGTATTAAGCAGATTCAATAATACTGTAATTCTATTTCAAATGCTCTT
>WNGS01164858.1:9848815-9861703 GCA_020271785.1 Procambarus virginalis | reverse complement strand
GATTCTGTGACTGAATTCCCTCTCACACTCAGCAGTACTAATAGTAATAACTTGTAAACAGCTCAGTAATGGGTGTAGGTCTTGGGGGATACAGTTTCCATGATCCTCCACATAGTCTCTAAAGGCAGTTAGTGCAGAGTAAGAAGAATGGCTGTAAGCCTCTTACAGAGAGATAATAATTTAGCTTCTCCGTAATTAGGTAGTACAGTATTTCATCAGACAAGTAGTCTTTTTGACTACTGGCCTGAATACTGTATACTGTATTTGTATTTGAATACTGTATTTAGGGTGGTACATATACAGTATATCATCAAGTCAGTAGTCTTTTTCAAGGACACACAATTTCACTTAGCAGTGATTTATACATACATACTCTTTGCTTTGAGGTTCAGAAGTTTGAGAGCCTTTCGTGGGATGTTGTCGTGAACATACACTTGTTGCAAATTGTTAACAAGTACCAGTAAGAAACTGTTGAGAATTAATAGAGATAACTTTCTTCTTGCTTGTTATGGTAATTCCTCCAAACTTCCCCTTTTCAATTGCCTTTATGAGCTTCTAAAGTTCTAGTGCCAGTTTTCTCTTTTACTTCATGCAATGAATGATCTATGCTTCGTTGAATCAGGTTTGTCCGCATACACAATTGACGTAGTGCTTTTCTGTAGACTGACAGTAAACCAAGTTTATGCAACATGTCATACATAAGAGCTAAATCCAATAGAAACTCTTTTGAAGTTAGCTTTTTCAACAGACCTTCATTGAGATTTTTCTATACACTTCCTAAATCTTGTTTCATCTTTCAAAATGAAAAAAGTACAGTACTTCATAATTTTTGCACACTGCTGAAACTGTTTCATGAATCTGATAACAACAACAACACGCTTAAGAATTCTCATAAATCATGTATCAGCACTTATGTTTGTTAACCCTCAAACCGCTAGGGGCCCAAATGGAATTCACACCCACAGGCGCAACAAAAAAAAAATCCAAAAAATTCTTTCGTCTTATAGAATGTTTATTTTTGTTCCCTGATCACGAAAAAAATAACAAAAAAATCGTAGGTAGCATATTTTAGCCGCAGTAGGGTAGGGAAGTGTGGCAAAAAAGGGGCGTTGGCAGAGCCTTCGCCAGACGAGGTCTACTCCGCCCGAGCTGTCAGACGGCAGTTGCCACAAATATATTATTTCCTAATTATTTCAATGTCTCTGATTGATTTTTCTTAGTTTTTTGCAGTAATATTATTCCATACAGTGAATTGTGGTATATTTATATTATAAAATGTGTGAACCATCGCTGTACTCAAAATTATGGTGTGCATATAAGTGATTCAATTATTATGTTCATAAAACAATAAACAAATAGTTTTGCTGTTGTTACACTATATACACAGGTTATATATAAGTATCTGCATGTTTTGTTCACCATAACGAACTACTAAGTTGGTCTTGTGAGTCAAAAAGCAACGAGGAGTGGCCGCCACACACCAGCGAGCCACTCACTGCCACGCCCTCCCTCAACACCACCTCACTCACCCTCATTTACCTCCCACAATACTGTTTTTGCATTTATTCACTATACACAGACGTTATATATACGTATTTACATGTTTTGTTCACCATAACTGTACATCTAAGCTTGTATGGTGAGTAAACGCACAAAGACGTAGCTACTCCACAGTCAGCTGATCGGCGGCCGCCCTCAAGGCCACACGCACTAATATTTCTCCTCCAACAATATTGGTTGTGGTGTTATTATGCTATATACACACATTATATATAAGTATCTACCTGTTTTATTCACCATACTTGTACAAATAAGCTGGTATGGTGCCCAAAGACCCTTTGTGGCCACAGGTAAACAACACGATAATTCCTGCAGACGACGCTCCTCTCACCAAAATGGCGGCTCCCAACCTACTCCTCTCGCTGTTATCTCACACTATACACACGTTATATGTAAGTATCTACATTTGTGTTCACCATAGCGAACCACTAAGCTGGTATGGTGAGTGCAGTCAATAAATGGTGGCCACACACAGTCAGAAGACAACGCCACAATCCTCCCTCCACAGCCGTACTCCTCCCTCCATCGAGCACAGCGCTAAATATCTCCACAATCAAGCTGTTATCAGAATCCTGGTCAGTTTTATCAAATTCAGGGGGCTTCAGTAATACTATCACTGCTAAATAATAGCAGTATCACTTATATTTTGGCATTTGTAGGCGATGCTGTGGTCACAAGCTGAACAGCGGTGCTGTGAGCTCGTGCTGCGTGCGCCAGCCTTGGTGGCTGGCGCAATACTGACGTTCTCACTCTCAAGAATGTTGGGCTGGATTTTTTTTCTAGGTGGGATCTGGCAACTATCAGTCGTGGCTGTACTATAGCTGCCCCTATCCCAGGCGGGGTGTTTAAATTATAGCGCTACACACGAAATCATATATAAATGATGTGCGCGATTTCGGTTTTGTCATTGATATCATTTATATATGATATGCGCGGTTTAAGGGTTAAAGAGTTTTGACGCTTCCAGTGGTATTGGCACACGGTACCCTCTCTTGGAAGTTATAAAAATTTACTGTACTCCATCTGTCTACCACTGCATTAGCAAAATAAAATACGTATATGGTTTTAAGACATGATCAGATGTACAAATTATAAAATCATCTGCATGGTAGGTTTCAAACAAATTTAAATTTTGTCAATAACCCTTACAATTTTGTACGTGGTAATCAAACTATCCCTTATGATTTGATTGCCACATACAAAAGTCTTCCAGTTTTGGTAGTACTGTTTTTAGCATCTACAGCTTTTCCTCATAGATATTTTTTTTTTATATGTCTGGGAGCCATTTAAAAACATCTCTAAATTTTCTCTATTATGCCAATATGTTTTCCGAGGTATGGCCACCAAACAACTAGTGCATACTTTAAATTTGGTTCAAATAGGTCATGAAAATTTATTTACTTCTCCATCACTGTACTGTACTAGTACTGTAATAGTAATCCTTGATTTAAGGTTTTCTGATTACATAATTTTGACTATCCAGTGAACTTAGAGGCTGAAATTAGTTGTTGTTGTTGTTCTCTAAATACTGAAGTAATTGCAAAAAATTAAATAAAAAATTATACAGTATTGTGTATAACACCACCAAATGTAATGAAATTCCACTTTTTTTTTTTTTTTTTTTTTTTGAGATATATATAAGAGTTGTTACATTCTTGTACAGCCACTAGTACGCGTAGCGTTTCGGGCAGGTCCCTGGAATTCGATCCCCTGCCGCGATGAATCGTTTTTTCATCCAAGTACACATTTTACTGTTGTGTTAAACAGAGGCTACAGTTAAGGAATTGCGCCCAGTAAATCCTCCCCAGCCAGGATACGAACCCATGACATAGCGCTCGCGGAACGCCAGGCGAGTGTCTTACCACTACACCACGGAGACCACTAAGCACTTCTGTGCTTAGTAACTCCCTGGAGCTTTGGGCACTAGTGTCTCGCAGCCCTTCTTCATATCAGGCCCCTCCTTCAGACTTGCAGAGCCTACCAGTAACCAGGATCAGAATCGGGTTCTCTCAAGAAGATGAGGGAGCACATGTGCAGTTCATTACTGGTATACATATTAAATTATTTGGAAACTTGCATTAAATGAGATTCAGATTCATTGAGGTTTCTTCTTAACACTTTTGCGCTGTGGGCGAGCGAGCACAGACCACCCCAAGGTGGGCCGGGCAGTCCACATGAGCAAGCAGTGATACTGAAAACAGTATAATCGTTTTAAATTTTGTCACCTCAATTCTCGTCCTAGGTTTTTCATTTTGGTATCAATGTGTTCACAGTAGAATTCCCTACAGGAGTATATGCATATAAAGTACAAAAGCCCGGCATACCACTCGCACCAAACCGAGAAATTACCTATGAGCGTGCAAGAGCAATAAAATGTTTATACTCTTTTTCACTTTGGTCACCTCAATTTTCGTCCTAGGTATTTCACTTTACTATCAATGTGTTCGCAATAGAATTCCCTACAGGAGTATATGCATATACAGTAATGTCCAAAATCGCGGCACGCCCCACCCGCAGCCAAGCCAAAAGCAGGCCATGCATTAGCAAATTTTTAATTTTTGATGCACTGAAGCATCATTATTGCACATTTGTGTAATATATATTTATGCCATACTGCATCATCCCTGTGCGAAAGTGTTAAGTTGCTCTTCTTTGATCACCAATTTTAAGAGCATTTGAAATATAATTACAGTATTATTGAATCTGCTTAATACAAATTAACTGAATTATGTATTATGGGTTTTGACAAAGGTCTACATTATAAATCCATTTTTATTCATTGATTTGAGGAAGATCTTGGCAAGAAACTTATTCCCATTGGGAATTGTGTAATTGATGCACCTTTCAACTGCACTTCACCTGTTCCTTATTTCTGTGTTCATATACCATTACTGAAATTGTGTAAAATACATTTAACTTTTAAAATGCATGTTAAATAAATGAATTTAAAACAAAGGTAGATACGAAAGTCATATATACACACACATTATCTTATCATATTTGCATAGAGTTGCATACTGTCACAATTAAGCAACGTAAAGTAGCATACGTATTTAGCTCTGTTACACTGCTAACTTAATGCACCTTGCTAGTGGGTAGGCAACAGATGGATGTCAGTGGCATGATGTGTTGAGTCAGGATTTGGTGTACCAAGCACAGACTCGGGCAGATGTGTTCTTCCAGAAAAGATTTAATGATTCACATTGCATAAGCATATGGGCATATAATCAAATAATAATAATAATAATAATAATAATAAATAGATTATTATTAATTAATAATAGATAATTAATTAATAATAGATAATTAATTAATAATAATTGATAGATTAATTAAAAGCTTATCAACCCTAACAAGATTATGTACATACCTCATGAATAGAATTTCTAGACACCAAGCTCCGCTCAACCTCACGCTCCTGCCTCAGAAGATCACTGAGGTCTGGAGGAGGCCTCACTGTTGATTCTGTTTCAAAAAGTGAGAATATAGTGTTTTAGAACTTGTTACTATCAACATATACAGCATATAAAAAAGAATAACCAAGACATAAATAACAGCCCTCTATTCACTATAGCAGCTTTATAAAAATGTATTTACTTTTAACATTATCCAAACATGTTCCTATTCCTGTATAATTCTGAATTTTTTATTAATTGAATTACTATATCTACCACCACCAGTAATATACAATCATTTATAAATAGGCCTATGCATAAATAAATTCATGTATAACAATTATCAGGTTATATATAAACTGTAAATAATGACCACTATCTTGAAATTACCTATGCACATTATATAAATGTCACTGATTATCTGTAACCATTATTAACCCCCCCTAACTGCATACGTAAGTTAAGGTCGATTTCATTGTGTGCATAAAGAAAACTTTCTATATCGCAAAACAGTAGGGAAAACTGTTTGTTCCTTGTGTAGGGAAAACAACAAATTCTCTTCATTTTAGTTTGGCCACAATGAGCTGATGAAATGTCGATGACATCACATTCCAAGGGATAATTTTCTAGTTCATTATTTGTAATATATTTCTCGTCACTAGTATCTTCCTGGTCCATAAAAGTCCTTGCCATTTTGCATGGTGTTGATGATTCCTAGCATGGGCATCAGTCAATGGAAGGCGATGCACCCGACATGGTGCCAATTTTTTTTAAGCCAGGAAGGAAACTAAGGATTTCAGGATTTTTTCCCTAATATGACTAACGACTGCCAGAGGTCTCTGGTGTTGAATGACGTCCACACAGAATTGCCAGGACGTTTGAGTATTACAGGGCCAATCTATTCTGCCACAGGTGATAGGCACACTCTCAGTACAGTACTACCTCAGTACTAACATGGCAAGCCTGAATAGCATGTGCAGCAGCAGCATCTCTGAACACCATCATGCAGCTCACGCTACACCATCACTTACAAATAATGAAATAAATAAGAAACTACAAGAATTTTACAATTATAGTGAAATCAATGATCCTGGTGGTGATAGACTATGTACATGGCTCATATCAGTGACACAGAATGAACTTGATGGATATGACAATGTTCCCAGTGCAAGGCCTACTCAGCAACCACAGCAAACTGCCACAGAGATTTGATGTGTCTACTTATGTAACAGACCTCATGTTCCTATGGAAAATGAACATGTAGATAATTATTCATTTGCAAGATTTAGTGACCAGAATTCTGATAAATAATAATTAATTCCTTGTGATGGGGGAAAGGCAGCCATCATATTCACATTTATTAGGCTTACACCGAAGTCCCCCGTCCCACCCCAAAGGTCAAATTACAGACCCTCCCCAAATTACTGATCCAGCCTCACAACAAGCTGACTTAACTCCAGGGTACCTATTTATTGCTAGGTAAACAGGCCATTAGGTAACAGGAAACACACCAAACCATTTCTGTCCAGCATGGGATTTTCTGTTTTGTATAATCATTTCCAAATTAACACTTTCAGCCGCCCGGCGAACGAGGGAAAAAAAACCGTAAGTGCTCCCGGCGGTTTTGTCGCTTAAGCGGCCAAACAAAAATGTGTATACTCTTTTTACTCTTCTGACGTTAGTTCTCGAGCTACGTATTTCATTTTGGTACCAATGTGTTCGCAATAAAATTCTTTAGAAGAACATCAGTAAAAAAGGTCACTAAAAGTATACGGAGACCAGCACCAAATAAAGAACTACGTAGATGACTCGCCGTGAGCGCAAAACGGCAACAAAATGTTTCTACTCTTGGGATTGTTGTCAACTCCACACTTGTCCTACAGCGTTAATTTTGGTATCAATGGATTCGCAATGAAATTCCCAACACAGAGATATGAATATAAACGTAGAATCATAGTCGCGGCCCACCCGCAAGAGTGTGGGAAGTGGTGGAACTGTTACCCGGTATCGGTGACGCAACGACACAAGCGCGATACGGTGCTTCGAAAGTATATACTTATTTGACTGTCCTGACATTATTTTTGTATGTACGTCATTCGTTTTTGTGTCAATGTGTTCCCAATAGAATGTTCTATAAGCACGTAGGTAAAAAGATCAACAAAGCGTAAGTTAGAATAGCGCCAAATATAAAACAACGCTGGAACATATCAGTGAGCGTCAAACACACACGAAATGTTTATACTATTGTTATGTTTTTCAAGTTTATACTTGTTGCACACAGTTATTTTTGGTTGTACATGGATCGGAATAAAATTCCCTAAACAGACATATGCATATAATAAATGATAAGGTGTAAACATGCCCAGTATAAACGGCTAAAGTCACCCCACCTGCAACCCGTTTGGGACACTCTTGCAGACACGCAACACCCCGAAAAAAATCTATGAAGTTTCGAGTCTACTTACGGCAGTTTATGGGATACAGTGTTCATTCTGGTATCAAAATACTCCCAATAAGTTATACTACAAGAAATTGGACAAAATAGGTGTACTTACCAAGAAAAAACTGGTTGTGGAAGAGTAAGTTGAGCAAATTTTCTTCACTCCACCTTCTTCAGGACAACATTCCTGAAGTTGCTCAACAGATGTTTTGTAGGTGGAGTGAAGCTGTTGCGGGTGGTTACTTCTTCACCACCCAATACACTCTTTTCCGGTGGTAACTGGTGTAGCAGGGAATAACACAGAGTGCAACGTTACAGGTCTTGCATCCAATGTTGGTGTCCTTCCTTTTACCGGACCGTGCACAGACATGACACTTGAGACGTTTTGGCAGTTTGTAAAGTTCATGTTTCAGTTTGTAGTTCAGGCGATGTTCAGAATCAACAATAGGGCCACGTCTTCTCGGTGTTGGTTGAGCATTTGAGTCAGAGTCATCTGACAAAACCGACTCGTCAAATGGCAGTGTGCCAGACATCTCGGGTTCTGAGTCCGTTCCTGCGTCAGCTTGAGGTGTTGAAGTAAATAAAGGCCGCCTCACACCAGATGGTCCAGGAGTTTGCACGGCGTCAGCATAGGCAGG
Source organism: Procambarus virginalis (assembly GCA_020271785.1). Classification (NCBI taxonomy): domain Eukaryota; kingdom Metazoa; phylum Arthropoda; class Malacostraca; order Decapoda; family Cambaridae; genus Procambarus; species Procambarus virginalis. The sequence continues at coordinate 9,853,670 of WNGS01164858.1, read as the reverse complement.
ACCTGTGTCATCATTTATGTCTGGAGCGTGCTGCAAGTGATGAGATACTGTTGCTATTTCAGGCCAATCTTCCGTGTCCCAGTGCAATAGGGCCCAAATTGCCTATTTATCTATATCCCAAATTGACCACTCGCTTGTCTTTCCACAGTAGAATGAAGGTGTTATCTTTGCGGCGGTATATGGTGGTATCCAGTGGAAATTTAGCCTTGGCTATAGTTTGCAATTCCTTTGGGGCGCTGCGTAGCAGTCTAATTGTGCCACATGTGTACACCCCAAGTTAGTTTTCTAGGTGGTTTACATGCACCACGTGTGCGCCTAGATGGAGGAGGAGGAGGGAGTAGCGGTGCCTCATCCTCCTCTGTGAGGTGCTCGGTCTCCTCATCACTCGTTGATGTATCATTCGCTCTTTGGACGCCACTATAATCGTTGTAGTCATCCAAATCATCTTCAAGTCCTTCAACATCACCTGCATCATACTCAGCTTCTGATAAAGCTGCCACAACTTCAGGAATTTTCGTGGGTGTGAGTTTCATTCCCTTGAACTTTTGATAAATCATAGTTATTCTGTCCTCTTTCGAGGACTTGGACACTTCCTTGGGCGTAGAACGGCTTGGGCCTTGACCTGGATCCATTGTTGATGAATGTATTGGGTATAAAACACACGGAAACGGGTATAAATGCAGAAAACCGTTCGAGTTTGGCGCGCGAGGGAAACGTGATCGACTCACGAAACGTGACGAGAAAACATTGGGCCTGTCACGTGACCGGGTAGGCCGACGCGCCATGCGCCCTAGCAGTGAGAAAGAGAACTTCATGGCGCTCAGTTTGAAACAAACCAGAAGTAAATCGGATAAAAATTGAATTTTATACAAATATTTTTTACGAAGACATAAATTTGTGTCATGTGTGCATGAGCGGGTAGACGAAACATGACGCACTTTTAAGACAGTGGCATGCGAAAGTGTTAAGAGGGAAAGTTCTCATGACAAAATTCTTCTGTCAAACACATTGTCTGAACTTAATTTGAGGTAACATTGCCTTGACAACATAAGTTGTGGAGACTGTTACAATCATCATCATTGAACTGTTAAGCAAGTATTACAACTCCATAAACATTATTTCATCTACCCGTAAATTTGATATCACTCCCAAATCCAGCTTGATTAGCAGGATATAAATATCACTGGTTTTGAAAAAAAAAAAAATAAAGTCCAAGCCTATCACCCTATACCTGCATATATAATATTTTTGCAAGAAATTCTTGTTCTACTATATTCTTTATATCACCTAATAAATATTACACTGTACAGTATATTTATATATAATACAAGACAACTAGCTATTAAATGAAATTCTCCAGTTATTATTTTCTATTTACATTCATATACTACACCTACCTTCTTCAATGTACTGTGAAGAGGTACCCAAGAAGTCTGATCTACGTCTCCAAGTTCCTTTTTGAGACGACGGGTAGAGTTCTCCCGAGTGAAGCAGTCCTAGATGTAGAGACTTAGTCAATAAGAATACAGTTTATCTGTGCTAGATATAAACATAAGCCTCTAAGAGAGAGATAATCATCAAAGAAACCTAATGTTGTCATCCACTGTGACAAACATAATGACACCATCATATACTGTATTAAAGCCTATGTAATATTTTTTCTGCAGAATGGCAACAACATATCAGTTCTCCATGAATATTATTAACACATTGCCATATTAAACAAGATGACAGTCCAACATCAACATGGTAAAGTAAATATAAATTCATGTAATATGTTGACTATGAAACATGATGCCCGATACTTTCACACAAAGACGTAAAGGCCCTGGACTTTATGCTATTTATTTACCCATTAACATTCTAGTCAACAAAACATGACTGTGTATATGATATTAAATGCAAAGTTAGTCAAAGAAGTGAAGGTGGAGAGAAACATATGAAATGCAGAATCTTACAGTGCACTAAAGTGAATATAATATTCAAATCAAATAAAGCTACAGGTAATACAATACTCTACAGGGTTCTACTTTCCTAGATAGCTCCTACAGTCAAACTGATCTACTATACATCATAATTTACCAATAACAATAATAATAACTATACAAATATTTTGTTCACATGCAAGACAAATTCTATACAGTATGGCAATAAATCAAACTATGTACGGTACTAACAAAATAACATAATACCTAGCAATAATATAACATTGAATATATTATTAATAATATGAATTAAACAATCTACACAGAATACTCATATAATACAACCCATCTTCCTGTTTATATAGTTGTAACACCTTAAGTGGTTGTATTTAATATTTCACATACAACAACAGTCAGTCACACAGGATATTGGCAGCGCCAGGCTGTCAGCCCTTGCATTTCAAGTTACACCTTTCAAGTGTTAATTGTCACAGGTTGTAGAGGTCAGGTCATATCAGATGACCTCGCTCTCTGCTAAGCTGATAATTGCAGACGGGTGGCTATGTTCGTTCCATCAAACAAGCCGCTGTCTATGTGTGGTAGGAAGATAGCCAGAGGCACACAAAGTACACCTGGTACACAAAGTTTAGCTCCTAGTTCCCCCTTAAATAACTGTGGAACTGTACATGTGAGATACTGTACATAGATAAATAGACAAGACAGGGAGAGAGGAGCCTCGCTAGGTCTACATAGGCTTGTCTCCCAAGCCAGTGGGGACTCTGCCAGCCGTATCACCCGCTCCTTTACCCATCTTATGCTCAGACTTTGGTGAGTGAGAGTGTAAGGTTGACGTATATTGGCGATTCCATTCCATTCAAAGCTGGTTTTCTGGAGGGGTCGAATAGTGGCTCCCTATAGCTAACACAAAGAGAGAAAATGGTACTTCTCATTTAAGTAAGAATGGGAGAAGGGAGTAAGAAAGATCAAACCCCTGAAGAGGAAAGACCAGGATGGAAACCCAACCCAGAGCAACACACTCAACAGGAACCAGGAACACTGACTAGATATCGAGCTGCCAAGACCCTTCAACGAACCGTCAAGTAATCTGGGGCCTTTGCAACACCAGACAGAAAAGATCTTGCAGGTGGAGCAGAGCTGCTAGCAGCAGAGAAAGGAAAGCTGAGCGAGAATCCCACATCAGGACCAAAATAGTCTGAACCCGAGATGGCACTAGCTGGGGATCACTCCAGTTTATTAGAAACCTGAACCCAGCAAGCTGAGAGATGACCAATTCCATGGCTTGCATTAATGTGGACTGGCTGGCATGCCAAACCAGTCAGTCATCAAGGTTGGTCAAAACGTGAACATTCAAAACATGTATCTGGGTAAAAAAAACACCCATGTTAACCTTGGAGAAATCTGAGAAGCCCATCTCAAGCCAAAGGGAGAACTGATCACAAAAAGTGGATGTGAGCGAAATAGGTCATGCAAAATCCGAGACAGCCCTCCACTGTGAAAGAACCCATTGAGGGACTGGAATGAAACAACTGCAGCAAGAATGTACAAACTCCAAATGTACAAAAATATCAGTTTATTCAAAGAACTTGCATACTAATGCACAGGGAGCAACTTTTCTTTACTGATTGCTGTCATCAAAAGCTAATACTGTATGTAAGACACACACTCTTGAAATTCTCTCGAACTGATCACGCGGCAACACTCATCGACATTCCTGTCTTAACACTTTTAGACAATCAATCACCAAGACTTGGCTATCTTTTCACAACCAGTAACATGAAACTTGGAATCTGACCATCACCATGGTTCCTGAGTATTCTTCTAGATACTCGGAACACTTTATTAATCACAAATAATGACATGTACACAAGCTGGCATGTGTGATATGTGTGGTGACAAAAAGGGTGACATACAGTAACCCTCTTTGGCTGAATGACATGATATTGCTTGTAATTACAGTATCACTATTACTGTCAATCTTGATACTATGTACAAACACCCATTGCAGGTCAGCAGCATCAAAAATTCAAAATGGAGTATTGGTACTTCTGCATACTGGTCCATGTTGGCCTTCACAGCTCATACACGCTCAGCTAACTTAGATCTAAACAGTTGGCTCCTTGAGGCAGCTCGCTAATAGGCTGGCATGCTGGTCTCTTTGATTTGTATTGACTGCATGTATCTTAACAAGATCCCTCATACACATGGGCCTGATAATGGGCATGTGGCTAGTCAGCACAGGGGTGGTGCAAGAAATGCTCTGAGGAACGTGGCAACACGAGTTGCGCAAGGTGCAGGTTTCACCATTGATACATGCAGTTCATCACATCGGTTCATATGTGGTTACCTTATATGGTTCACACATGGGCAGCTAACAAGAAGACACGTAGCAGACACAGAGTCATGGTTAGAATTTATCTATCTTTCAAATGACTTTAAGCATGTCATGCTTCAATTTTCTACCACTTGCACTTGACAAACTGTACTGCAATCTCTTTACTTTTATAGATCAACTTTTATTGGATAACAAATGTTGTCCAAGGTTATGTAGATAGTGTTTCCATATATTTTGTGATTTTAGCATACCTTCAAAATTTTATGATGTGTGGTATATCTCCATTGTTTTAAATATCAGGAATAACATCAGCATCTAGACTTTGTCCACATATCACATTTAGGACTTCTAATGGTTTTTGCAATTCTTGATGAATACAGAATTCTAGAAACCTAGGCCTTGTGTGGAGAGTATGGGCATTCTGTCCACAGTTATTTCAAAGTTCAGTGGGGTTAGGGTGACATCTGATACATAATTCAATGTTAGTATCAGTCACAAAGAATCTTAAGGCTGCAAACACGGCATATTCCTTCTTTAGTGGGCCAGCCATAAAAATGTGCTTCTTTTTTACATGTGT
>WNGS01164858.1:9829586-9848788 GCA_020271785.1 Procambarus virginalis | reverse complement strand
TTTTTTACCCTGAATGTTGGCAAATACAAATGATGTTATCGTATCTGTGAAAGTTCTGGTCATTTAACTGTGTTAATATCTGTGGTTCTGGTAAAGGTGCCAATGTGTTTTTGTCATCTACCACCAACTCACTCAAATACTAGTCTTGTTATTTCTAACAATTCATCTTCTCTTCCTCTAGCAAAAAAAAAGATCTCCCTGTTATGTAGAATTGGGATTGTTCTTGTAGCTCGCTTTTCTGACATTCAGCTGGTTTTATTCGCCTGGCTTCCCCTGATACAGAACTTATAGTAGTCTCTTTCAGAATTTTTTTTCGTTATTTAGCAAGCTTTTACAGTACTGGGTGGGAAATTTTACAAATTTTTGGAAAAATTTATCTGTACTCTATTTGAGCATAATTTCTACCATTTTTCTGGTACTCATAATTGCATATTCCATAATCCTTCCTGAAAGCTCATATTTGCATATACAGTACAGTGCTCCATGTATACTGATTGTGGGAGTATGCCTCCCAAGATCCTCCCACAGCTGACTGAATGGCATTGCAGTGCACAGATCTTCGTGCACAAAGCCTATCTCTCTTAATCCTGGATAGTGATCTAGCATGTTGGGTATCTCCAGAATGCCCACTTAACCAGGAACACTGTTAAAATACGTAGGCCGCCGTATGTCTAGGCAGGAAGTAGATACAGGGAGCTAAGTATACTTGCTACCAAAGGGTCAGTGAGTACATGGCTGGTGCCCGCTGAGACAGAGGGGAAGGCGCCAGCAGCGTCTGACCTCTGGGGTCAACCGGCGCGATCGGAATAACAGCTATGACGTGTTCATGACGTCACTCCTGCTACTGCTCATCGAACGAGCTAATATGATTGGTTCCCGCTCATTTGCTGCAATGCTATTGGTCAAATTGTAACTCTTTTGTGTTGTGTGCCACGAGATGCCCGGCACCCTTGCAAACTCATTCACGTGAGAGAGACCATACGAAGAGGACGTGTTCTGTTCTACCGGCCAATAGACTGATCACCGTCTATCCCTCACCGTCAAGTTAACTCAGCGTCTTTGCGATATACCACACACTCGCCAGAATCACGAGTGGGAATATATTGTTTAGAAGCCTAAAGTGACAAATCTCCAGAGCGAAACAGACTGGTATCAGGTAACCCCTGGTGACAAAGATCGTCGTGAGTGACCTAGAGTGAACTAAGGCAGTGCCGCCGCCTAAGTAATCTGTGTGTGACATTACCACAGTGTACAGTGTAGTGCATGGTACCGCCACTCATCCTGAGCGTGTACCTCAGTACCTCGCGCCCGCCGCCGCCCTCACTCCTACGTGACGTCACCACCTCACGCACCGTCAGTGCCAGTGTGTGCGCGTGTGTCTGTCTGTTAAGCATACAGCACGCCCTACTCACGAAATCATCTCAAGATAATGCGAGTACCCTCCGTGTCTACGAGCGAAACCAGCTATCAGGCCACCTACGAGTGCTTGTATAAACGAGTCTGAGTGAGTGCGTAAGGAAAGGTACCTTATCTGTAAGTACAAGATCTTGTCATTGTTTTATTGTGTCTGTGTTGATCTGAGGGATCAACCACAGTTCTCACCTTATACCTGTCGCAGGTTATAGGTGAATCGACGGTGAATGCGTGTTTATCTGTGTGGTATCACTGCATTTCATTCGTCTGTGGATGTGAGCTTCACATACACCACACATTTAGTTATTGTGTGATTATTATTGTGTTTATTGCATAGCATCATTACCGAGTATCCGGTTGGAACTCTTGTGATCCCTTTGCATACCGGCAGTTAGGTTGCCGTGTTAATGATTGGCTGTCAACTGTGTTAAGTTAGGTGTTTCTCCACGAGTGGATACGAGTCGATTAGCCAGACGTCAAGAGTCTCGCTAATGCAACCATAGCTTTGCTGACGCCAATCGAAAGTAAATCAAGCACCCTGTGTATTAGTGGTTAAGTTAGTAAATAAACTACTGTTAAGCTTTATGCGGTGTTTCCGTTGAACCACTTCTGAATACTGCCAATATTACTCAAGCCTTCAGCTCTAGGTGTCTTCAACACCGAGTTGCCTGTAAGTCACTAAACTATAAATTTGATGAGGACCCTAGGAGTCCCTTAAAGTGTTACATCATTGAGGAGATTCCAACGACCAACGTGGAGCAGGACCAGGTGAGGCTAGTCTGATAAGAGACCCACAAGGACTCTAACTCGACCTTGCTCCCAGGCCCTGTACGGTTGCTCTCGTATTTTCTATTTTGCTAATTCCGACAGTTTCGTGAAGCGTCTGCCACATGTACATTGGCGACGTACGCATTGCAGTCGTGACGGCAAAAAAAAAAGAAAACATCCCACAATGATGTTGATAGGGTTTCAAGTTTGTATTTCTTTTTTCTTTTTGCCTTACGTGCTTTGTGTATTGGCTTTCGGCTGGTAATTATGAGTGTAGATGCTCTGGAGTCCTTTTGTTGCTCAGTCTCCTTTGGCCTTGATGGATTTGTGCTCATACCTTGTTTACTTCTATCAGCAACCAAAGTACTTACATATATCTGATTTCCTATGTGATCATATACTTGGGTGAGTATGAAGCTGTATTTTCATGACAGTTTATCAGTGTGTTCACCTATCAGTGTGTGTGTGTGTGTTTGGTACCTCCAGTACCTGTTTGCCTGGTACCTGTGTATCCAGTACTATTTGTCTGCAAACTTTTGAAGTTTCTGAGTAGGCAATCAGGAGTGTGCCACTGTCATCTCAAGGAATATTTTTCAGAATTTCAACTACCTTCAGGAAGATGGAATTAGCCTGGTTGCCATGTTTGCCCAATCAGTTTTTTTTTTTAATTATATGGCATTTGACACAATGGCAAAATTATATGGCAATGACATAAACTGTGTATGGCTGAAGAACACTTCTAACAACTGTATTTGTTCTCTTGTAGTAATCTTCTCAATAGTAGGCAAGTATATCGTACTATTTAGTGGTGGTAAACAGTGGTGGTTGTCACAGTATGGGCACTGGATAATGATGGATTTGAATATACAGTGTTTTGTTTATGTGCTATTCAGTATACGTGGCTTGTTCTTTTTTATTTCCTTTTTCTAGCATTATCCTGATAGGGTATGCAATTTAATTTCCATATCTGAATACATTTCATTTATTGGAAATGATAGCATGGAAATAAGGGTGGACCTGTTAGACTTATGACCCCCCCTCACACTTGCTCCCTCCTACACATTAACAAAACACCACTTTTATTTCCTTTATATTTAATTAAGTCCTCTTATTTAAATGTGTTTTTTCTATATTTATTTGTATTACAATAATATTAAGCACTTGATGGACAAGGAAATTTTGATGATCAAACAGTGACGAAAATTAGGTTGTCATCACACAATTTATGGAAATCATGATTCCTCATGTGATTTTTTGTTGTTGTAGTGTATTCCAAAATTAAGTGACAAACACTTATTTATTGTTTCTGTGTGTTGTGTTCATAAAGTGATACACTTTATGGGATCAAAGATTGTGTTTAGTTTCTTCATCACTAACATCCTGAGGTACTTAATATTTTGCACACATACATGGGAGACATCTCCCGTCACGCAGGGTGCAGTCGCACCTCCACAGATCTCCAGTATCAGCTCTTGATACTGGTAATGGCTCAAAAGGGCCACCACTTAAGAGCTATTCATGCCCGTGCCACCTTTTGGGTGGCTTCATCTTCTTCACCTTCTTCGTGCACACATAAACGTGTTTTTGCTACCCTCACACACACACACACACACAAATAACAAAAGTAATTTTAATTGGTAGAAACTTGACAAAGTATAGCTAACATTAGTACAGTACATAAACAAAAAATGTTAACTTAAAAATAGGTAAATGGTGTACACCTACATACCATAAATATTTGCAATACCACCCCCCATTTCTATCACTAATCCAAAAGTTTCATGCTCAATATATGATGCATCAATAATTAACTAGCAATAACAATGACAAAGGAAATGGCTCTGGGGTTATAAGAAAATACAGTGCAGGAAACACAGTCTTATACATAAATATTAGAGAACACAGAAAACACCAATAAAAGTTTGTAATATGTACTGAATATTAACAAAACAGTCTTACTTTAGGACCATAACTAAAAGACCCCATGTAGATGGTGCAAATCAGATATTCTAACATTATTAACAACTGCTGCCAGATTTTTAGAGTCTTGTGCACAGTTTAACAATGTGATGTAAACAAGTGTCAGAAAACAATAGTGCATATAAGAAAAAATCTATAGTATTCTAGCTTGCATTATATTCTTTTGAAATGAAATTTTATTTACTTAATCTTTTATCACTAGGTAGAGCAGCAACTTCCCAGGTATAGTACCGGTATATCAAAAGTTTCCCCGAGTTGATAAAGATGAACTTGACCAATGCCATGACATACAATTCTACTAATTCTATTCAAATGGAGTACATATTAACTCTACCTAGAGCAATAAGTCAAATGACAGAACCCACACCAGCAGTACACATTAAATATAACATTGTAAATGTTTTGAATCATCATATTTTGGCACTATACCCACCTCTTCCTCAGTTGGAAGACTTTGTGGCTCATCTGATGCATCGATGTCAGAATCGTCATCAGGGGGAGGGGGAGGAGGGGGCTCCGAGGGTGGGGCTGCCTGGGTAGGGCCGTCCGTCCACGTCACGTCTAGCACCTGAGTAACCCATGGCACAGTGCCGGAACCATTCATGCATTAAATGCTATTTAGGTATGCTGCGACACTACGTTTGTTGCTCAAGAGAATTTTAACCATTGTTAAGAGGATTGTTTCCAAGAAAAACCTTTTGTATACAAAACCTATGGAAAACTAGAAGAATATCATATCATAAAGACCTATACGAGTACTTTAATTCTTATACTGTACTAAAATTACGCCTGTTAATAAATCATTATTTATCACTAGCTAGTCAGATCAAATTTATGGATTAATAGAGCACCACCTAAAATTAATTGTGTTAAGAGTTTACAAGAAATGATACAAACATTCACTTCTTGGGTAATGTGATTAACTGACTTTGTCCACTTTTTTTTAACAGTAAGGAAAGTGTGTTTTAAATGTTACCTTAAAACACTAATTTACCACATATTGGATTTCCGTCTGCACTATTCATACAAATTGGCTTAAGAGAAGAAATAATCATGACTTTTGCAATCTTGTATAAAATTGAATGTGTTCTCATATGTTATCTTACTCATTGTGTAGCATAGAACATGAAAATATTCTGTAATAGTTATTTTATTTCTCCCTAATATGCCAGATTAGTCAACATATGAGTACAGTACAGTATATGTATGTAATACAATTTTAACTAACCTTCACACTGCTCCAAATTACTATTTTGAAATTTTCCCCATTTGATTTGTTAGCTAATTTTAATCATGCACACCTCGATGTAGTACTTTGAAATAGTTGCACCGTTTAAGGATTAATGATTCCTGGCACTTCACACCCACTAAAGCTTCCTTTCATTTCTAAAGCATCAGTATCACAGAATGAATACACCACCAAAGTGGTGTATTCAGTGCCACACACAATACTGCCAAAGCCTATATACTGTGATGTAAATGTATAATTTCCCACCAAGCAGCAGCAGTAAAAAAATGAATTCTCATTATCCTCAGATGAATCTTCATCTTTCAGCACATCTAAAAGGTAATACCATCTTACCCTTGGCCAGCTCTGCTCCTTGCTAGTTTCCAGAGCATATTACTGTATTATGTATTACCTAATTTTTTTTTCTCTCGCTGGCCCATTAGAAGCTATTATTGACAGAGGTGTTCATAAAATTCTGATAAACTTGCCAATTTTAAGTACTGTAGTATTGCACATTATATATGCCAAATTTACATTCAATAAATATCTTGCAGAATGGATGTAGTAAATTAAGTGTAAAAGTAATTTTTCTTAAATTAGATTGCTGAATAAGATGGCAAAAAACCACAATATGCTGACAGCACATAAAAGCTATCGTTTAATGATATAAATTCCATGTAAGGTATTACACAAAAAAAAAAAAAAAAAAGTCCCTTGCTGTAACTAATAGTGTCGCTGCATACCCTCAAGCATACCCATACCACACATGCACAAGTTCTTATAATGTACAAGTTAGTCACCATCACCCAAGATTCTGTTCAAAGATCCTCTGTTCTTGCCCATACCTGAGGATTCAAGCACCAATTCTTTTGTAAAGTTAGCATAGAAGAGTGACAGTCAAAACATTTTATGAAAAATAATAGTAATAATTTGCCTTTTAAGACAAACTCAACAACTACTTAGTTTATATAAGCCAAAGTCATCAGTGCTTGGGGTTCAATGCATGCCTAGATAATCCCAAAAGAAAGCAAACTGGTCCTCTGTCAGTTGTTTTAGTTGCCAGAATAAGTGATAAAGCTAACTACAGTTAACCGAGATCAAACTTAATCTCCTCACTACAGTAATATCAGCTAATCTTATAGATGCTATTTTAAAGTTACATCCCATGATCATTTTTTTAATGGTTAACATTTAATTTGTTAGTATTGTTAACTGCATATATTTTTGAAGCATTAAAAGCAGTTTCCATCCCTTCATGCCAGCTTACAGCTGATAAAGTGCATTATTATTCTCAATAAATTACAGTCAATATATCACACAAAATGTATCAATGTTCTTATCTGACAACCTAATGAAATCAAAGGACATTTAGTTATTATTTCAAGTAAGAGAACAGTAATTGAAGAACAGAATAAGATTACCGAAGATCTATATTAGACAAAGTCATTGTCTTACGGAAATATTTTAACAGTCATCCAACAAGAGGAATATTGTTCTCAATAAATGACAATACTATATAACAAGAGTTCATTAGAAGTTTAGAAAATTGTTCTTAACGTCTCTTTCCAACATACCTCAGGAGTGTCGAGAAGAGGACTGACGGAAGCTGCCATCGCTGGGGATGGTGTTGGCTTGCCTTGTTCAATATTAACTTTCACCTCCTCCCTCACCTCCTCAAGAGTTTGGTAATGATGATCAAATGCATCTTTGCTTTCACTGTGATCATCATCACCAACCTATGTAAAACAATCAATGTGGCTATGAAAATAAATTAAGTTAGTGAAAGAAGTCAAGAATTAAAATATGATAACTGTACTGTAATACTTTTGTGCATTTTGAACAAGCCTTCTGCTGGGACTGGAATACGATTACTAAAAAAAGATCAAAATTTGGATTAGCCTTTGTAATAGCCGATGGTGTCAGTGTTTGAAGAACCTGTCTATAAAAGCACACAGTCTACAAGATTACATTAAAATTTAGTAGACTGGTTCACCTCAGTTTCTCATGCAAACACTACATAAGGAAATTTAAACAAGGTACTATACCTCATCCACGCTTTTACAATTAATTCTATTTGTTCTACTAGTCCCTATTTCTTACCTCCTACTGTTCTACTTGAATATTCTAGGAGGCACCATAATCATCTTCAAAGTGCAGTATTAAGTGGTAAGTACTTTATTTGCATGATGGCCAAATCAATGTATAGTGGTCTTTAGTAAATGTTTCAGGTGCTCATACTGCACTGTTATTTGAATGTTTTAGCAAGTGTATTTGAGATTTGCAAGTTTATATTCCCCTGACCAGCGACCACCATTTATTTCTAATACTAGCCTCAAGGGGACAGGAAACTGGCCGCTTGTCAAAAGTCCTTCTATTAGTCTCAAGATTTTGTTTACAGTGCGAATGAAATATCGTCAAATAACCTGGTCTTTACGACTAGTTTAAATCCATGTTTCAACAACATTCCTAGACAAAATTACAGCAAAGTAGAAACAATGAGTTGTGTCAGGAACTGGGTATGTGCATTAGATGTACATACAGTACTGCTGTACATTATAGGCCTATATACAGTATGTAATCACAGGTACCATTTTTGTCAATTATGTGTACATAAATCTAAATTATTCAACAAGCACTACATTGTGTAACCTAATAAGTGAAGCAACAAAAATAAAACCAGATTTGTCTCCCTTGTACTACTGTCTGCAAATCTTGTGTCTGGCATTACACACACACACAGACCCCCACCATCCAGCTTCCGTCTGTATCCCACCAGTCAGAAAGCGATGAAGATATATGTATTTTTCTTACTTGCTTTTTGTAAGCAAATGTTCCATCCCTTATGTTCCCTCTTCCTGATCCTTCATCTTGTGTTTTCCCGAATTATTTTTTTGGGTCGAGACTCCTGAATGTTATAACATTTACAAGGTTTGTACAGTATATGCTGTTGAAGTTATTCTGTTTGCACACATTTCTGGTGACAGGATTGGTATGATGTCCACTAATTTTTTTTCCCCCTTTTCTGACTAGAATTTACTTTCCTTTCAGATTATTTGATTCTACCAGCCTCCTTTTCTAATGCTTCTATCCCTATCCCCATTGCCTTGCATTTGTTAAAGTCAAAACTCAAGTAGCTACCACTTTTCTGACATCTTCCACGTGGAACTGCAATCCATAGGCGATTGAAGCCAATCAGTGTACACTGTGCATACTCTACTACTAGCTTTGCAAAAATTTGCTTTAATACAGAATAATTTCAAATTAATTTGAATAGATAAAGGTGTATGTATTATTGTATTGTAAGCACACTCGAAAGCTGTAATAAATCTCTTATGATCTTCATGAAAAATGAGTATCTTCAACCATGATACAAATGTTTTGTAATCTGTCACTGAAATACAGTCAGTTGTGATGATTTTTGTTACCAAAGGCTTCCAAAAAGATTCTATATAAAGTGTATTTACCATGAATGTGCATATACATATTTTTTATTAAATATGACCGAAAAAGTAAGATTAATAATTCTAACATGAATTTTCTCAATTTTCCTTATGTTTGTTTTTACTGATGACGGTAAATGAAAAATCAATTCTCCAAAATTCATTCTTTATTTCTTAGTCTGACGCGACACTTGAGCGCGTTTCGTAAAACTTATTACATTTTCAAAGACTTTAGTTACACACACACAGAACAACTATAACTGAACAGAGTTTAAACAGCTTTTCTTTTTTATACCTGCATTTGGGTGAGGTGACATGTTACAATGGTTTGGGGTGAGGTGAGAACAAACACAGAACACGAAACAATGGGTATAAGCTAAAGGGAAGAATAGATCTGTAACTGCAGAAGGCCTATTGGCCCGTATTTCTTGATGTTTCTATATTGGAGCGGAGTCTTGAAGTGGGTAGAATATAGTTGTGCGTTAATTGGCTGTTGATTGCTGGTGTTGACTTCTTGATGTGTAGTGCCTCGCAGATGTCAAGCCGCCTGTTGTCGCTGTATCTATCAATGATTTCTGTGTTGTTTGTTAAGATTTCTCTGGTGATGGTTTGGTTGTGGGAAGAGATTATATGTTCCTTGATAGAGCCCTGTTGCTTATGCATCGTTAATCGCCTGGAAAGAGATGTTGTTGTCTTGCCTATATATTGAGTTCTTTGGGGCTTACAGTCCCCAAGTGGGCATTTGAAGGCATAGACGACATTGGTCTCTTTCAAAGCGTTCTGCTTTGTGTCTGGAGAGTTTCTCATGAGTAGGTTGGCAGTTTTCTTGGTTTTATAGTAAATCGTCAATTGTATCTTCTGATTTTTGTCTGTAGGGATAACGTTTCTATTAACAATATCTTTCAGGACCCTTTCCTCCGTTTTATGAGCTGTGGAGAAGAAGTTCCTGTAAAATAGTCTAATAGGGGGTATAGGTGTTGTGTTAGTTGTATCTTCAGAGGTTGCATGGCGTTTCACTTTCCTTCTTATGATGTCTTCAATGAAACCATTGGAGAAGCCGTTGTTGACTAGGACCTGCCTTACTCTACAGAGTTCTTCGTCGACTTGCTTCCATTCTGAGCTGTGGCTGAGAGCACGGTCGACATAAGCGTTAACAACACTCCTCTTGTACCTATCTGGGCAGTCACTGTTGGCATTTAGGCACATTCCTATGTTTGTTTCCTTAGTGTAGACTGCAGTGTGGAAACCTCCGCTCCTTTCCATGACTGTTACATCTAGAAAGGGCAGCTTCCCATCCTTCTCCATCTCGTAAGTGAAACGTAACACAGAATTCTGCTCAAACGCTTCTTTCAGCTCCTGCAGATGTCTGACATCAGGTACCTGTGTAAAAATGTCGTCAACATACCTGCAGTATATGGCCGGTTTCAAGTTCAAGTCGACTAAGACTTTTTCCTCAATAGTACCCATGTAGAAGTTTGCAAGTTACATGGGCAGAGGGGTTTACTAGTTTGCAAACTTCTACATGGTACTATTGAGGAAAAGTCTTAGTCGACTTGAACTTGAAACCGGCCATATACTGCAGGTATGTTGACGACATTTTTACACAGGTACCTGATGTCAGACATCTGCAGGAGCTGAAAGAAGCGTTTGAGCAGAATTCTGTGTTACGTTTCACTTACGAGATGGAGAAGGATGGGAAGCTGCCCTTTCTAGATGTAACAGTCATGGAAAGGAGCGGAGGTTTCCACACTGCAGTCTACACTAAGGAAACAAACATAGGAATGTGCCTAAATGCCAACAGTGACTGCCCAGATAGGTACAAGAGGAGTGTTGTTAACGCTTATGTCGACCGTGCTCTCAGCCACAGCTCAGAATGGAAGCAAGTCGACGAAGAACTCTGTAGAGTAAGGCAGGTCCTAGTCAACAACGGCTTCTCCAATGGTTTCATTGAAGACATCATAAGAAGGAAAGTGAAACGCCATGCAACCTCTGAAGATACAACTAACACAACACCTATACCCCCTATTAGACTATTTTACAGGAACTTCTTCTCCACAGCTCATAAAACGGAGGAAAGGGTCCTGAAAGATATTGTTAATAGAAACGTTATCCCTACAGACAAAAATCAGAAGATACAATTGACGATTTACTATAAAACCAAGAAAACTGCCAACCTACTCATGAGAAACTCTCCAGACACAAAGCAGAACGCTTTGAAAGAGACCAATGTCGTCTATGCCTTCAAATGCCCACTTGGGGACTGTAAGCCCCAAAGAACTCAATATATAGGCAAGACAACAACATCTCTTTCCAGGCGATTAACGATGCATAAGCAACAGGGCTCTATCAAGGAACATATAATCTCTTCCCACAACCAAACCATCACCAGAGAAATCTTAACAAACAACACAGAAATCATTGATAGATACAGCGACAACAGGCGGCTTGACATCTGCGAGGCACTACACATCAAGAAGTCAACACCAGCAATCAACAGCCAATTAACGCACTACTATATTCTACCCACTTCAAGACTCCGCTCCAATATAGAAACATCAAGAAATACGGGCCAATAGGCCTTCTGCAGTTACAGATCTATTCTTCCCTTATACCCATTGTTTCGTGTTCTGTGTTTGTTCTCACCTCACCCCAAACCATTGTAACATGTCACCTCACCCAAATGCAGGTATTTAAACTCTGTTCAGTTATAGTTGTTCTGTGTGTGTGTAACTAAAGTCTTTGAAAATGTAATAAGTTTTACGAAACGCGCTCAAGTGTCGCGTCAGACTAAGAAATAAAGAATGAATTTTGGAGAATTGATTTTTATTTACCGTCATCAGTAAAAACAAACATAAGGAAAATTGAGAAAATTCGTGTTAGAATATTAATCTTACTTTTTCGGTCATATTTAATAACATATGTCTACAGGAAAGACTGCTACCAAAATATACTAATATATATATATATATATATTTATTAAATATATAGAAAAGTAAGATTATAATTCTAACACGAATTTTCTATAATATTCTTATGTTTCCTTGCATGTTGATGGTAACTGAAAAATCAATTCTCCAAAATTCATTTTTATTTATAGTCTGACGCGACGCTTGAACGCGTTTCGTAATAACTTATTACATTTTCAAAGACTTTTAGTTTACACACACAACTATAACCTGCAAACACTAAACAGAGTTCTTACTATGTTAAAAAATTCGAGAAAATTCGGGTTAGAATTATTAATCTTACTTTTCGGTCATATTTAATAATACAGTGGTACCCTGCATAACGATCGCCCCAAAGACGACATTTTGGGTAACAAACGGCCCGATCGGCGTGAATCGTCCCGTATGACGAACGCTGGTTTGTGTAACGTCAACACCACATGGTGGGGTCGCGCTGCTTCTTGCACATTCTTAGACGCCTCCGACGATGCACATAAATTATGTTGTTCTTGTTTAAAGATGCTAATGATGCTGGGATATAAATTGGTGATTGCTGAGATGTTACAAAGCATTGACGTTTTTGTAAGAAAAAGAAATGAAATGTCTGATATACACAAATGTCAAAAAGGTTCGTTCGGTGTTCGGCAGTAGGCTGCTCCATTAAATTATTTTTCTTTGTTTCAAATGTGTTCCATTGTTTTTGTATTTTCATTTACGTCTCAATAATGGCGCAGCCTACCTTACATATACACTCAATAAACAATTATGATATTTCATTTCTTCAAATGTGTTCAATATTTATTTTTCATTTGTCTTATTGTGGAAGGTTCGTTCGGTGGTCGGCAGGTAGGCTGCTCCATGTTTCTTACATACAAAAAACGTAAATAACAAAAAATGAAGAATTTCGAAAACCAGTACAAATGTCAAAAAGGTTTGTTCGTGGTCTACAGGTCGGCTGCTTTGTTTCTTAATAAAAAAAAAATAAAAGAACTGTTGAAACAATTTGAAAAATGAACAATGCCATAAAGGTTCGTTCAGTGTTTGTCGGGTAGGCTGCTCCATTATAGAGACGGAGTGACAAATACAAAGCAAATGGAACAGATTTGAAACAAAGAAAGATTGTCATAATGGAGCAGCCTACCCAACAAACACTGAACGAACTTTTTGCTATAACGAATATGAAAGACTAGGGCTGCTGGCTGGGTTAGTACTGTGTGAGCAACCATTTGTGGCACACGTGCCTCTGGCTCTCAAACACCTGTCCGACATGGTGTTGAAAGACTGCGCTCAGTCGGTGCAATTCAGACCCTATTGTTTGAAGAACATAAGGGTCATAACCCTTATGTTCTTCAACATAAGGGTTGGTGAAGCTAGGCACAATAAGAGCTTAACACAACGGTCGGATGCCAGTGATACAGCACCTATGATACACCTATGAGGAGGATACAGCGAGCGTATTCAGGTGTAGCTCTGAGCCCCACCCTTGCCATCTCCAATTTATATAGATGATACATAGATGATTCGTTCTCTGCGTTCAGTGATGATGCATCTGATACAAGTAGCATAGATGAATAGTGTTAGCGTCTTCCATGGTGGTGTTGTCCATAGATATTTTCAAGAATACCTGAATCTCTTCCTGACTGATGGACACTCTTTGAGGCTAGCTAAATCTCTTCCTGACTGCTGGACACACTTTGAGGCTAGCTAAATCTCTTCCTGACTGATGGACACTCTTTGAGGCTAGCTAAATCTCTTCCTGACTGATGGACACTCTTTGAGGCTAGCTAAATCTCTTCCTGACTGATGGACACTCTTTGATGCTAGCTGAATCTCTTCCTGTGTGGGACCTTACAAAGCGATCTTTTCAAGACTACCTTACAAATTGAGCTTTTCCTATAATCGTTTCAATACTACCTTATGCTTTACAAGCTTGGCTACATACCACCTACAAGTGCTAAAGCCAAGGGTGTACGCAAGTGCGTTATTTGCAAGCACACAGAACGATGAAACAGGAAACGAAAATCTATCTGTAGCTGGTGCAAGGAGAGCAAAGTCGCGCTGTGTGCCATGGACTACAGTGCTTCCTCAGACTAACGAACCCCGCTCTATCGAATTCCCGGAAGAGCCGAACAAATTGAATTCGGTACCAAATGTTCAGTGGAACATACAAATGTTCGATTAAGTGAGGAATGTTCGTCTAAGCGGTCACCGAGGCCGAGCGTCGGAGCTGGCTGTCATCAACTATGATTCGCCAGAGTGTAAACAGTTATATAGTGTTATATTATCCTTACCCATTGTTTCTAGGGAGAAATGGTGATAAAATGGTGTCAGGGGGGGGGGGCATTGGTGAGAGAGTTGTTGTGAGGAGGCAAGTGGTGTCAGTGGTTAGGGTTTTTTGTTAGGGGGCAGGTGGTGTAAGTTACGTATTCTCATGGGAGGCAGGTTGTCAGCCAGGCAGCTGAAATGGTGATAAAATGGTGTTGGGGGGGGGCATTGGTGAGAGAGATGTTGTCAGGAGGCAAGTGGTGTCAGTAGAGGCTGGTTGTCAGAGATAGAAGTTGTCAAGGGAAGTTGTCAGTGGTAGAAGTTGTCAAGGGAAGCTGGAGTAATAGTGGTGTCAGTAGATGCTGGTTGTCAGTGGTAGAAGTTGTCAAGGGAAGCTGGAGTAATAATGGTGTCAGTAGATGCTGATTGTCAGTGGTAGAAGTTGTCAAGGGAAGCTGGAGTAATAATGGTGTCAGTAGATGCTGATTGTCAGTGGTAGAAGTTGTCAAGGGAAGCTGGAGTAATAATTGATACCTGGTTGATACCTGGTTGATGGGGTTCTGGGAGTTCTTCTACTCCCCAAGCCCGGCCCGAGGCCAGGCTTGACTTGTGAGAGTTTGGTCCACTAGGCTGTTGCTTGGAGCGGCCCGCAGGCCCACATACCCACCACAGCCCGGCTGGTCCGGAACTCCTTGGAGGAATAAATCTAGTTTCCTCTTGAAGATGTCCACGGTTGTTCCGGCAATATTTCTTATGCTTGCTGGGAGGACGTTGAACAACCGCGGACCTCTGATGTTTATACAGTGTTCTCTGATTGTGCCTATGGCACCCCTGCTCTTCACTGGCTCTATTCTGCATTTTCTTCCATATCGTTCACTCCAGTACGTTGTTATTTTACTGTGTAGATTTGGGACCTGGCCCTCCAGTATCTTCCAGGTGTATATTATTTGATATCTCTCTCGTCTTCTTTCTAGTGAGTACATTTGGAGAGCTTTGAGACGATCCCAATAATTTAGGTGCTTTATCGCGTCTATGCGTGCCGTATATGTTCTCTGTATTCCCTCTATTTCAGCAATCTCTCCTGCTCTAAAGGGGGAAGTGAGTACTGAACAGTACTCAAGACGGGACAGCACAAGTGACTTGAAGAGTACAAGCATTGTGATGGGATCCCTGGATTTGAAAGTTCTCGTAATCCATCCTATCATTTTTCTGGCTGTCGCAATATTTGCTTGGTTATGCTCCCTAAACGTTAGGTCGTCAGACATCATTATTCCCAAATCCTTTACATGTTGTTTTCCTACTATGGGCACATTTGATTGTGTTTTGTACCCTGTATTATGTTTAAGGTCCTCATTTTTACCGTACCTGAGTACCTGGAATTTGTCACTGTTAAACATCATATTATTTTCTGATGCCCAGTCGAAAACTTTATTAATATCAGCTTGAAGTTTTTCAATGTCTTCAGCCGAGGTAATTTTCTTACTGATTTTTGTGTCGTCTGCAAAGGATGATACGAAGCTGTGACTTGTATTTTTGTCTATATCTGATATGAGAATAAGGAAAAGCAGCGGTGCAAGGACTGTACCCTGAGGTACAGAGCTTTTAACTGCACTTGGACTAGATTTTATATGGTTGACCGTTACTCGCTGAGTCCTGTTTGACAGAAAACTGAGTATCCAGCGTCCTACTTTACCGGTTATTCCCATTGACTTCATTTTGTGTGCTATCACGCCATGGTCACATTTATCGAATGCCTTTGCGAAGTCCGTGTATATCACATCAGCATTCTGTTTTTCTTCTAATGCCTCAGTGACTTTATCGTAGTGCTCAAGTAGCTGTGAGAGGCACGATCTTCCCGCTCGAAATCCATGTTGGCCTGGGTTGTGAAGGTCATTGGTCTCCATGAAATTGGTGACCTGACTCCTAATCACTCTCTCAAATACTTTTATTATGTGCGATGTTAGTGCAACTGGTCTATAATTCTTTGCCAATGCTTTGCTCCCTCCCTTGTGTAGAGGGGCTATGTCTGCTACTTTAAGTGCATCTGGTATCTCCCCCGTGTCCAAGCTCTTCCTCCACACTATACTGAGTGCCTGTGCTACCGGCACTTTGCATTTCTTTATAAATATTGAATTCCATGAGTCTGGACCTGGGGCCGAGTGCATGGGCATGTTTTCAATTTCTCTTTCAAAATTTAGTGCGCTCGTGTTGATATCAGTTATATTTACAGGGGTTTGGATATCCCGCATAAAGAAATTGTCTGGATCTTCTACTTTCATGTTGTTTATTGGAGTGCTAAACATGTCCTCATACTGCTTTTTTAGGATTTCACTAATTTCTTTGTCATCCTCCGTGTATGAACCTTCACTTGTACGAATAGGTCCAATACTGGCAGTAGTTTTTGCTTTTGATTTCGCATATGTGAAGAAGTATTTTGGATTTTTCTTTATTTCCTGAATTGCTTTCTGTTCTAACTGCCTTTCTTCAGTTTCATATGAGTGTTTCAATTTCCGCTCGATTTCTTCAATCTCCCTATTTAAATTATTCCTTCTTTGACGGGAAATTCGTGTCTGCATAAGCAGTTCCGTTATTCTTTTCCTGCGTTTATAGTGTCTTCTGCGTTCTCTTTCTACGTTGGATCTCTTTCTGGCTTTCCTCAAAGGAACATGTTTCAGACAGACTTGATACGCTTCCGAAGTCAGTTTTTCTATTCCTTCTGTAGGACTTTTATTACTTAAAACAGTTTCCCATGGAATGTTTTTAAGTTCCCTGTTTATTATCTCCCAGTCTATCCTTTTATTATTAAAATTGAATTTACTGAATAGCCCCTCTCGCTTTATCAACGTTTTAGGTCTATTCTGAGTATTGATGGTAGTTTGCACTTCAATGAGCTTGTGATCTGAATATGTGGTATCTGATATCGTAATGTCTCTGATAATGTCTTCATTGTTCGTAAAGACCAGATCTAGAATATTTTCATTTCTCGTTGGCTCCGATATCTGCTGAGTAAGTGAAAATTTGTCACAGAATCTAAGTAGTTCTCTAATCTGTGGTTGGTTAGGTCCTGATAGATTCCCTGGTATAATATTATTGTTTGCTATTCTCCACCTGAGACTAGGCAAGTTGAAGTCACCTAAGAAGATAATATCAGGTATTGGGTTCTCCAAATTATCAAGGCTATTCTCTATTTTGTTTATCTGTTCTGTGAATTCCTCAGCCGTTGCATCTGGCGGTTTGTATATTAGAATAATCACTAAATTTATTTTCTCTATTTTTAATCCCAGTACCTCTATCACCTCATTTGTAACGTTTAGGAGCTCCGAGCACACAAGGTCTTCCCTAATATACAGACCCACTCCTCCATGTGACCTAATTTTCCTATCACACCTGTATAGGTTATATCCTGGAATCCAGATCTCACTGTCCAAGAATTCCCCTGCATGGGTTTCTGTGAAAGCTCCAAATACTGCATTTGACTCCGTGAGGAGGCCATTTATGAACTGTACTTTATTGTTGGTTCTTGTTTTCAGTCCTTGTATGTTGGCAAAGATGAATGAGGTTACTCTATTAGTGATAGTTTGACTGGGAGACTTTTTCGGCAAGCCCATTATGCGTGGACATATTGAGTTTGTTCTGACCAGTGCTGATTGTTGTAGGGCAGTTGCCTGTTGTAGTTGTGGTTCCCTTTCGGTGTGTAGTTGTATCTGTAATTCTGGTATGCAAGTGGGTCTGGCATCCAGTTCCATACATTCTCCATGCTCCTCCTTTTGAATTCTCTTTCGGTCTGGTATAAAAAATTTATCGAATTTCCTCCAAATTCATTATCCTGCTTGCCACTCTTTATGTAGCGTTCCGTGCCTTTCACGTGAAAGTATGGGCAGCTGAGGTCATAGCATTTTCTGTCCTCCAGTGAGGTTTGGCACATCTCAGGATGGAAAAACCTACATATTGATCCAAATCGACACTCACCTTTCCTAAGCATATTTAAACATTTTTTGGGATGTTGATAACTGCATTCTAATCCTTTCTTATTACCAGCATATCTATGTCTGCATATGCCCTTTGCATAAAATTTGCATAAGTCTGTCCTTCTGTTCTGACTTTCTCTATCGGGAACCGTTGTAGTGTCTGTACCTACCGAGCTGTCAGTGCTGTCTGTTACACTTTCTAGTTTACTGTCATCCACATCCGGGCCTACTGAGTCAGAGTTTACAACTTCCTGAGTTTCAGCCTCAGTTTCATCCCTGACTATAGCCTCCGCCCCTGGTATATTACAATTGTTGTTCCTTTCCCACTCCTCCTGGATGGCTGGTAGGCTTCCAATGAACGATGTTTTCCGTTCATGCGTCATGTTATCTAGAAGGTTTTTTAGGATATTCCAAGCTGGCTGGTCATGTTTACACACCCAGAGCAAGTGGCCAGCTCTCAGTGCCGCAGTGTTACTCACTCCTGCACAAGCCGAATGAAATCTATTCTTACAGATATAACATTCAATTCCCGTTGCCTTCGACTTTAAGGAGATGTTACAGTGGCCACAAATTTGTTTATTTACTCCCATTTTGCCTTGTTTTGTTGTATATATCTATATATTTATAATATTATATGTATACCGTATGTTTGTAATAGTATATATGTTTATTTGTTCTACAGTATGGTCAGTACTTATCACACGGTCGAGGGTGAGGGAGGGTCCCAGAGGCTGTACCGTTGACACTTGTTGTCCCAGGCCGCGGCTGGAGGCCCTCAGTTGCCAGTTACTTGGGTTATAACACTGATATATTAATTCGCTTGTATTACAATAAGGGATTTTCTGCTTTATTCCCGACTTGCAATAGTATTCACTTTCTCTATTACTAATTTCTCGATCCACAGTCCCCTATTACACTTGTTGGAAACCAATTTGCTAGTAAGCACACACACACACGGTGGCCACACAGGATGTGGGCCTAAGGCTGGGTTCTGGCACCACGAGGTGGACTCCACACAAAATTCACTTGTTATTTCCTTAAAGCACAAAAGTCGGATGTCAATCACTATGGTATATTGTTTAATAAGTTGAGACGCACTTTATGAGTTATCTGACTGTGTTTAGTTCCTGTATCACTGAAATATCCCGAGATATATAGTGTTTTTCACAGAGCTCGTGCTCACGTGTGCTCCCCT
>WNGS01164858.1:9807110-9829576 GCA_020271785.1 Procambarus virginalis | reverse complement strand
AAGCGTTCTGCTTTGTGTCTGGAGAGTTTCTCATGAGTAGGTTGGCAGTTTTCTTGGTTTTATAGTAAATCGTCAATTGTATCTTCTGATTTTTGTCTGTAGGGATAACGTTTCTATTAACAATATCTTTCAGGACCCTTTCCTCCGTTTTATGAGCTGTGGAGAAGAAGTTCCTGTAAAATAGTCTAATAGGGGGTATAGGTGTTGTGTTAGTTGTATCTTCAGAGGTTGCATGGCGTTTCACTTTCCTTCTTATGATGTCTTCAATGAAACCATTGGAGAAGCCGTTGTTGACTAGGACCTGCCTTACTCTACAGAGTTCTTCGTCGACTTGCTTCCATTCTGAGCTGTGGCTGAGAGCACGGTCGACATAAGCGTTAACAACACTCCTCTTGTACCTATCTGGGCAGTCACTGTTGGCATTTAGGCACATTCCTATGTTTGTTTCCTTAGTGTAGACTGCAGTGTGGAAACCTCCGCTCCTTTCCATGACTGTTACATCTAGAAAGGGCAGCTTCCCATCCTTCTCCATCTCGTAAGTGAAACGTAACACAGAATTCTGTTCAAACGCTTCTTTCAGCTCCTGCAATGTCTGACATCAGGTACCTGTGTAAAAATGTCGTCAACATACCTGCAGTATATGGCCGGTTTCAAGTTCAGGTCGACTAAGACTTTTTCCTCAATAGTACCCATGTAGAAGTTTGCAAACAGTTTGCAAACGTCTACACATGGGTACTATTGAGGAAAAAGTCTTAGTCGACTTGAACTTGAAACCGGCCATATACTGCAGGTATGTTGACGACATTTTTACACAGGTACCTGATGTCAGACATCTGCAGGAGCTGAAAGAAGCGTTGAGCAGAATTTGTGTTACGTTTCACTTACGAGATGGAGAAGGATGGAAGCTGCCCTTTCTAGATGTAACAGTCATGGAAAGGAGCGGAGGTTTCCACACTGCAGTCTACACTAAGGAAACAAACATAGGAATGTGCCTAAATGCCAACAGTGACTGCCCAGATAGGTACAAGAGGAGTGTTGTTAACGCTTATGTCGACCGTGCTCTCAGCCACAGCTCAGAATGGAAGCAAGTCGACGAAGAACTCTGTAGAGTAAGGCAGGTCCTAGTCAACAACGGCTTCTCCAATGGTTTCATTGAAGACATCATAAGAAGGAAAGTGAAACGCCATGCAACCTCTGAAGATACAACTAACACAACACCTATACCCCCTATTAGACTATTTTACAGGAACTTCTTCTCCACAGCTCATAAAACGGAGGAAAGGGTCCTGAAAGATATTGTTAATAGAAACGTTATCCCTACAGACAAAAATCAGAAGATACAATTGACGATTTACTATAAAACCAAGAAAACTGCCAACCTACTCATGAGAAACTCTCCAGACACAAAGCAGAACGCTTGAAAGAGACCAATGTCGTCTATGCCTTCAAATGCCCACTTGGGGACTGTAAGCCCCAAAGAACTCAATATATAGGCAAGACAACAACATCTCTTTCCAGGCGATTAACGATGCATAAGCAACAGGGCTCTATCAAGGAACATATAATCTCTTCCCACAACCAAACCATCACCAGAGAAATCTTAACAAACAACACAGAAATCATTGATAGATACAGCGACAACAGGCGGCTTGACATCTGCGAGGCACTACACATCAAGAAGTCAACACCAGCAATCAACAGCCAATTAACGCACAACTATATTCTACCCACTTCAAGACTCCGCTCCAATATAGAAACATCAAGAAATACGGGCCAATAGGCCTTCTGCAGTTACAGATCTATTCTTCCTTTAGCTTATACCCATTGTTTCGTGTTCTGTGTTTGTTCTCACCTCACCCCAAACCATTGTAACATGTCACCTCACCCAAATGCAGGTATAAAAAGAAAAGCTGTTTAAACTCTGTTCAGTTATAGTTGTTCTGTGTGTGTGTAACTAAAGTCTTTGAAAATGTAATAAGTTTTACGAAACGCGCTCAAGTGTCGCGTCAGACTAAGAAATAAAGAATGAATTTTGGAGAATTGATTTTCATTTACCGTCATCAGTAAAAACAAACATAAGGAAAATTGAGAAAATTCGTGTTAGAATTATTAATCTTACTTTTTCGGTCATATTTAATAACATATGTCTACAGGAAAGACTGCTACCAAAATATACTAATACATATTTTTGTAAAGCAATTATTATAATAAATATATTATACTGTAGTTCATATGGCTAATATTTACAAAGCAAAATTTAACTGATGGCTCTGATGCTACTGACATGCAAAACACTGGTAGTTGAAACAATTGTTTGAAACTGTTTTAAAGTAAAATGCAACTTTTGAAAACATTTTTTTAAATAGTAGGCTTGTATACAAGCAAAACTTTAAATAAACAACAATAAATATTGGAGCTTTAAGTCCTCAGCTTTTTATCAACAAATTCATAAAATATCTTGGGTTACCTTCTCATATATATTCTCATACATTGGCTCTTCGGTAATATTTTCGTAGATATTTTCAGGGCAGCCAGATGAATCTTCATATGAACCTCCAATTGGTTCATAATCACTGATAACCTGTATAAAATTAATGACATCATAAGCACACACACACCCACACACAAACACATGCAAATGATATAATAACATGGACAGTGTATGGTTACAAGACAATTTCCCAAAAATTAAAAGACTAAAAACAAAACAAAAATGGCAAATTAAAGATGCATTAAAAAACCAACCTCATTAATATCATCATCAGTATAGGGTTTAGCTCCCTCAAGTGAATCATCTTCAAGAGTTGGGGAAGGAGGCAGGGGGTCTGTGGGAGCCTTATGGGTGGGAGAGCCTAAGAGAGGAGTCTCTTCAAGTTTGGAAGCAATTTCAAACACTTGGGCATTCACCTGTTTGGAATTAATATGCAATTCATAAATTTCTCTAGGACAAAGAATAAGATGCAATATATACTAAATGATGAGGTTCTTTTTTTTTTCACCTACTGTACTGTAGTTTGATCTCCTAAATCTACCATCAAGGGACTTTCTTAAATAACTATCATTTTATGTTATTGCAATAATTAATATTATTAATACCAAAGAAAGCAGGCTCAAACCTGCTCATGTTTAAAGAAAGTGAATCATAGTTTTGTATTTTCGCATTCTGATCATGATAAATCATCTGTACTCCGACAGTAAATGTTCCAATGATAAAACGAGTCGTCCTATTGCAAAATTTTCAGTTTTCACTTCCTTTTTCACTTTTTCACAGCTATTCTATTTGCATCAGCCAGTCCCAAAACATGTGAAAATCAGTTATTGTGTGGACAGGGCGTATCTAGGGCATGAGTGGGCCAACCAGAGCATCCTGCTCACCCATGAGGCCTCACATGCAAGAAAAATTTGTATATTCAGTATTTTAAACAATGACTTTTTTTGTATATATATACTCTAGCAAATTCATTTGCAAACATTACCAAATTTGTAGTTATAACCCATTAAAAATAGTAACATGAAAATGTAAAATAATTGAAAATAATTCTGTCACGGGTAGACAGCAATAGCTCTGAGCACATGTATTTTTTTAAGTTTGCAAATTACCTTAAAGAAAAGTTGAAGTTATTTATTTTTAACTGTACAAACTGATCAACTGCACACACTTCCATTCTGCATTTTTACTTTTATTTAGGATGAATAATAAATGAGGAATATTAAACAGTTCATAAACATTAGTATATTCATCGCTGACATGCAGTATTATAAATACACTTTCCTGTTTTGCATCTATCCTCTAGCTAATTAATTTATGAACATTTTGACATCAAATATGCAGTTATAACCAAACAAATAACTTGGAAAATGCAAAGTGATTGTAAACATTTTACGCAGCGCTGAGCGGGGTCTTGGGAAAACCCAGAACATTTACGGTTGGGAACAAAGTATCAAATTTATTATAAAGCCCTTGTTATTTTTCTTATTATTATTATTATAAAACTGAATATATATACTATATATTAATAAAGACACCATAAAACTCTACTAATATCATTTCATCTTTAAAAACAATCAACAGTGTTTGTAATCAGATTTCCTGATGCCCAGCAGTAAACATTATAACACTGGTATAGTATGTACTAATGAACGAATGGATGGATACAAAGAAATACTGAATCACAAATTACTGTTATGAAGCCATGGATGAAGGGGGTGGGTGGACATAGAGCTAACACTATACTGTATATGCAACCAAATATTTGCATGAAATAAGGATACAGTTGATGCTGCAGTAGCAAAAAGCTGAACTCATCATGCATATATAAACAGGTCCCCAAACTGTATTCATTATTAAATGTAATCTAAAAATAATCTGCAATGCGCTTCAAGAATGACATTAGGACTACAAAATCCTTATCATAGCTTATATGACAAACAAGACAAGTTTAGCATAGCTTTCCAGAAATATAAGCTACTGTATGCGAAAAAATATAAGCCTTTTTACACAAGCTACGTGTACAATATCATTAAAAGCCATAAGCATTCTCTAGAGTAATTGTATACATCTGCAGCAGTATGACAAAATCTCTCACACACAATTTACTCTCGTGCATTAGCCAGGGTTTTAGCATTGAATAACTTCGGTGTCCTAGAAAATTATTCATTATTATTATTATTTATTATTATTTTTGCAATCATCATTGTTCAAAGTGCATATCAAGCTAATTGACTTAATTAAAATGATCAGCAACTGATACACTGTATGGTATATTTACCTTATGCACATGCGCAAACTGACAGTTCAGTCCATACACATCGAGATGTGCAATTATTTATTTACGAAAGCTGAAACTACCCCTTGACTCGTGCAATCTCTTTCTTCATTCCCAATGCTACCACATATAGCGACATTCCAGACATCAGTAACACAACAAAGGCTCTAAATTACTTTTACATATAATAGTTTCCCTTGTCAAGGCTTTGTGCTAAATCATACAATAGATGTGCCAAGTATTTTGTTATTGTGATTTCTATTAAAAAAATTTTTTATAAGGTGCAGTACTGTATCTCTAGATATTCTAGTGCAAATGGTTTCTTATTTTTATTTTTAATTTTAAGGAAAATCTGGTTATTGGAACAAAAAATGTAACTGTACAAAGGGAATATTACTTGAATGTTGCAAAAACACACTCCAAAAGTTACTATATTCTAAAGCATATAACAGTATTAATAGCAAATAAAAAAGTCACACACAGAAGCTCTGATTATACGTGTGACAAACCTCTGGGCTGAGGTACTTGAATATAGAATACAAAGGAGCAGACTCAACATCGCGAATCACTTGGCACTTCTCAACAGTTTCGTAGATGGTAGAGCGTTTAGCTGGATCCCGAGCATTAGAAGAATCTGGCTCATCACTCACCATGGATTTTGTTAGTGTTTGCTTTAAACATTTTTCTTCCACCCTAGAACCCTCAAGATCCACCACCATATAAGGAGTTGATGGAACACGCCTCGTGATGTTCATCATTGAACGTGCTGGCCGTATTTTTACCTCCTTAACCTGTGGTTCATTTAGATGTTCCAGACTGACTGAACGGTCTTTGCTCTTGAGCATATCTTCCCGAGGATTTGAAGAACGTGAATCTACCAGTTGTTCCAGCTGCTCATAGGATGCAATTTTGTTCTTCAATGTTGGGTCTCTCTGAGGGATGGTCTTGTGTTCCCACATCTTATCCTCTTCTCCATTCTCGATGCTAGTAAATGATGCAAGTTTTTTATGGAAATTAGCATCTCTTTCTGGAGTTTTCTTCCTTATTGGCTGTGTCTCGTAATCTTTAGTGGCAAATGTGGCTAGCTTTTCATGGAATTTTGTATCTCTTTGTGGAGTCATACTACGCACCTTTGTGCTCTCCGTGTCAAGATTCTCAAATGATGCAACTTTATTACGCAAGTTTGTATCACGAGTTGGAGTAACGCCTCGTACTTTAGGAATCTCTGTTTCAAGATTTTCAAAAGATGCTACTTTGTGACGTAAAGAGCTTGACATTTCAAGAGATTTCCTATTTGCAAGCCTCTGTTCCCTCTCACTTCGAACAGGTGATGCATCTCGCATTTCAAACATTGATCTTCTTTTCCCAATATCTACTTTGGGCGACTTCTCTCTCCGTGTAACTCTAGGTTCGGGACTCGTTCTAAAGTCCTTTTCCATCTCCTTGGAAAAGAAGTTGAGTTTCTCCTCTACTTTGTTACTTTTATTTGGACTTGGTGAACGGCCATTTATACGAGGCATTTCATCTTTTCTCTCATCATCCTTGGTATAACTTGTATTGCTATTCAAGCTTGTGATGCTATTTGTTCTTTTCTTGGCACTGTTTTCTGCATATTGTTTGTAACCTGCAATAGCCTTGTCATATGTATACTCATCCGTGTGGATTGTTGCAGCAGTGGAGTGAAAGACATCAGTGATCAGGCTAGATCTATGACCATTAAGGTGAGTTTCCTCTTCTTTTGACACTCCAGGATCCAAAAGCGAGTCATGCGCCTCTTTCTTATCACCCTGTGAAAAAATCAACAATTATACATTTCAAGGCCAAAGATAATAAGAGCATTAGCTTTTTCATTATTGTTTTAAAATGAACAATTACATTTTATACAATAGTTTTCTTCAAAAAATATTTAACTGCACCTTTCATCTGTGTTTAACTATACTGCAGTCCAAGCATTAATACACACACACAATCATACTCACCAAAGCTGAGGATGTGTCACTGATGTTATCTTCAGCAAACACCCCGTCACTGCCAGTGTCTGAGCCTGTGCAGAAGCCTGCATCACTCTTGGCATCTTTGTTGTCTTGATCAAGATCTTTAACATCATTCTCTTCGTGAGCATCGTTGAGGGAACTTGTGCTCTTGGCAGATGATAGCCCAAG
Organism: Procambarus virginalis; assembly: GCA_020271785.1. NCBI lineage: Eukaryota > Metazoa > Arthropoda > Malacostraca > Decapoda > Cambaridae > Procambarus > Procambarus virginalis. Next base: position 9,822,648 of record WNGS01164858.1, on the reverse strand, counting down.
GCCACTGAGATCGTTATTGTCATCACTGTGGACAACAAGGTTATATCTACGTCCTCTTTTGGTCCTGTTGGGAAATGAATGACCATATTAAAAACCTGTAAACTAAACTATTTGAAAGATTGAAGCTAGCAATTCTAATGTATGAACTGAAAGATAAATCTATAAAATCAAAAATATAAATTGAACTATGAAAGCAGGTATTTTTAATAGTATACAGTAACAATATGATGAATATGGAAATTTAGAAACCCTAGTTATGTTTAAACGAAGTGAAGACAAATTTTCTAATTAAAATATAAAATATTCTGAAGGGCTGGCTATGTAGCAATGAGTTACAGGAAAATATCAGGTTTATACAGGTACTTAAACAACTGAATGAATTCAAAAGAAAAACTAAAATATACCAAGAGACTGCAAAGGTAGCCACATGGGAGATACAAGAAATAAACAATACACGAATGCATGTATGTAACAACTTTTGTCAAGAAAATTTTGCAGAAATACATTGCTATAAAAACAAAAATACTGACTTACAGACAATAATAAATTCTTAAATTAATTGAAAACACGGAACAAACAGATTAACACTTCCGCGCACCGTGCGCGCGACCTCTCCACTATCCCAAAGTGCACTGAGCGTTTCAAGGGAGCGCGCGGAATTTCTGAAATGTGTATACTCTGTTCAACTTTGTCACTTTAATTTTCGTCATACGGTATTCAATTTGGTATCTACGTGTTCGCAATAGAATTCTCTACAGGACTAAATGCATATAAACTCCAAAAGCCCTGCATACCATCCGCAACTAACAGAGAAAGTGAGAGAAAGTTACCCGGGAGCACGCAAGAGTGATAAAATGTTTACACTCTTTTCAGTTTTGTCAACTCAATTCTCGTCCTAGGTCTTTCATTTTGGTATCAATGTGTTCGCAATAGAATTCCCAACAGGCCTATATGCATATAATATAAAAAACAGCAGCGATCTCCACCCGCCGACATGATGAAAACAGGTCGCGGTTACAAGAAAGAGAGCGCTGCGCCATCCCAAGGCGCTTCTCATTCTGAAAAGTATATATTCTTTTGAACTTTGTCATCTCAATTCTCATCCTAGGTTTTTCAATTTGGTATCAATGTGTTCGCAAAAGAATTCTCTACAGGACTAAATGCATATAAACTCCAAAAGCCCGGCTTACCATCCACAACTAACAGAGAAAGTGAGAGAAAGTTACCCGGGAGCGCGCAAGAGTGATAAAATGTTTACACTTCACTTTGGACATCTCAATTCTCGTCTTAAGTCTTTCATTTTGGTATCATTGTGTTCGCAATAGAATTCCCTACATGAGCATGCAAATATAAAGTCCAAAAGCCCTGCGTACCATCCACAACAAGCACGGAAAGTGACACAGTTACCCGCCTTGAGCGCTAATAAAGAGCAATAAAATGGGTATTCTGTTTTCAACTTTGTTACCTCAATTCTGGTCCTAGGACTTTCATTTGGGTATCAATGTATTCGCAATGAAATTCCCTACAAGAGTATATGCATATAATGTCCAAAGCCACAGCAAGACCGTCCCGAAAACGCCACTAAAGTTGCCGCACGGAGGACTCAATGCTGAGTCGTCGCCGGACTTGCCCCTGTTTTACGGAGGACTCAATGCTGAGTCCTCGCCCCGCGAAAGTGTTAACACTTTTTCAGAATAAATTTTAAAATGTATTATTTGATATACCGGTAAACAGATTAAGATTAATATTCATTGAAGAAAACTACGTTTTGTAAATTTTATAACTTTTCAAATTAACATGTCATAAGCAAATTGATATATAAACAAGAACCAGAAGGTAAACCTATATGAATAATTAAATTGAATAATAAGACAACTAATACGTGCATTTGTATAATACAAACTGATGCTAGTATACAGTATTTATATAGTCACTAATATTTATACTAGATACAGTATTGTCTTTCATACTACTGTACAGAATTTTTAATACAATGTGTGTATTCCATTGTACCCTACCTTGCAGTAGGATGAGAATTTCTTAACTGGTTAAGGTACACCTAGTTAAGGGTAAAGCTACAAGGGTGTTCTCTCTCGACCAGTTACAGGTTAAAAACCAACGGTGTTCAACCTAACCGAGTGGCACATACACCATTCACATTGAAGGAAAAATTCATCAAACCTGTATAAATATACACACAAGTTTTAAGCTCTAACACTCACTTATCCTCCTGGATTTCACTAAAGGTTTTGCTCTTGCGACGCATGCGGATCAACTCGTCCTCTTGTTCGTTTTTCTTAATCTCAATGGCTCGTACCAAAGCTTCCTCATTGCGCTTGCGACGTGAGCTCTTCCACTTGTCCAAGTTCTGTAAAATATTGCTCAAATTATTTTCATATTATCAATTATACCAACAGCTTCTAGAGTAATAAAAAAATCCTAACTCCAATTAAAGAAAAATTCATAAAATGTTCAGGCTTCTTAATGACATTTATAAGGTTTTTGCAACTTGGTAGCAGGTACAGTATGCTATAGTAATCTAGTATATATTAATGTAAGTTACTCGAAAACAAAATTAACTTTATAAATCAGAACAAATGAATATTCAATAAACATCATTTTACAGAAGGTATTACAATAAATTATGAAAAATAACAAATTTGTATGCATCTGAATATTTTATGCTTGTGTGTGCCACGAAAGTCAAGCTGTTTTACTTTGAAATGATAACGTGTATACTACTTAATTTATTAATAGTTTTCAAAATTCTTCTTAACACTAACAAAGTATATAAGTATACATTGAATGGATTGTGTATGCTTGCATGCACGTGCCTATGCGTGTTTAAGCATATGTTTACCAAGATGTACTTGCCAACCTGTGTTTTCAAGGTTGAGCAACTGCTCTTAAACCCTATCATTTGACCATAAGTACTGAAGTTCCCTTCAATGACTATTTTAAAAAATTCACAAAAACAAGCTGGCTCCCCCTCCCCTGGAGAGGGATCCCGCTCACAGGAGACAGCAGTCACCATTCTAGTTCTTGAACAATGAAAAACCACCAACCAGAGGGAGGGAGGGAGGGAGGGACGGTGTCAGGAAGCCTCCAGAGCTCACCCAGAAAATAGCGTTTCATTACATTCAACGCTTGTTTTCTGCAGGGAGCCCCATTGGCTCCCTGAAGCTAACTACCCAAAGATAAGTAAAAGGAGGGACTTACCCAGGAAGTGGGGGCACCACAAGTCTCAAGACGTGGAAGAAAGATGGCTGCGACAGGGGCCTCAAAGCCACACATTGCCGGGAAGGAAACAGAACGTATTCGAGGGTTTAAAAAAAAAAAAAACGCAAAACTTGCAGAACAGAGCAGAAGTAACATCCACCCTGAACCTAAGCTGCAGCAGCTCCGCCAATGCCATGCAATAAGAAGAGACAATATTAGGCACAAGGTGTCGATTCCAGAAAAAGCCCACCACCCTTTAAGAAAAGGCGGTGTCCAAGGGAGCAGCTTCCAAGAAGAGAGTCTGCTGGGTTCAGCAGACTCCTAAGAAGAGAGTCTGCTGAACCCAGAAGCCTCGGCGGGAAAATTGGGTTCAACCATCTCCGTGCTTGAATCTGAAGGGGCAGCCCCCAAAGCCACCCGAGCCTCATCCTGAGCCACCCGCCCCAACTCCGAAACCCCTCAAACGTCTGGAAGCCAGAAGCAGGGGAAAGGGGGGAAAGAGGAGCAGGGTGAACCATGCCCACCAGGGATGGAAGCGGGCAGTGCGGATTGAACCAAAGTCGAAGTAGCCAACACCCCTAAATCCTGGTCCCTAAAGCCCATGTGGGGCAGCTCTGGGGCCTCGAACCAGGCAACCAACCTGCCACATTGCAAGAAGGAGAATCGAGCATACAACGCAACTACCACCTGATTCCTGAGACCAACAGATAAGGAACGAGTAAAGTGAAGTACAAGCAGGGAACAAGTCCCGCAAGACTTTGTGTCAGTGGTGTCCCTGACCCAACAAGCAGCATAACGGAGGCAGTATGGATGATTGTCACCCTGAGGCTAGGACGAACAACAACTTTCAACTTCGAAGGCAGCGAGAGTGGACTTGGAAGAAGTATCCTTGGTACCACCAAGCCCACGGGGTTTTCAAGGGCCTGTAGGGTAAATTAACCCTACAGGGAAGCCCAAGCACTGGGGCCACCTAAGCTGATAGAACCCTTTTCTAGTAGCAGGCAAACGGACCACCAGTAGCAGCAGTGAAACCTCAGGGGGCAACAGAAGAGGACCACCACCACCATCTAGGCTAGGCTAACAAGAAGTGAAGCAGACTTGCTCTGTCCATAAAAGGTAAAAACACCTTAACAGGAAATGAAAAACCTCCGAAGACAAACAACAAACAATCTAGCAGTCAGAGAGAAGCATCAGCCACCGAGTTGTAAAGCAGGCTGAGCCAGCAGCAGTGCGCCCCACCCAGCCAAAACACTCCTCCACCCGGGGCAAGATGGAAAGCTCAAGATATCTGACATATCCCAAGGGCGAGGAGAACCTCAAGCGACAAAGTCCTCTCATAGGGAGCGAGTCCCGAATGTCCCAGGGAAGAAAACTGAAATTCAAGAGTAGTACATATGGAGCACCTAAGGATGCACCCTAGGCGCATGCTGCTCCACAAGACACCTGGCCACCACACCACACACTGCTAGTACAGACACACGGCAAAACCCAAAACAGGAATTTGAGGTCAGAGGTGACCGATCTGACTGCCAACACATCTGTTCAAGAACTGGAGTGGTGGGCTGTTGGCAAGAGTGCTAGTTGCATGGAGTGGTGTTTGGTTTCTTTCTATGGGAGTTATTTTGATCTTTTAGACTGTAGATTGCACAGGTTAACCAGACAGTAGTATGTTTTGATTCACCTACTTTTCTGGGTCCTTCCCCTATCAATGGCAAGTATGACATATTTTAAATGTAAAGTGCTCATTGGCCATTGCTCCCTGCACCTCTCTGAGGGGAGGCCAGGTTCTGAACACAGAACCTTTAGAACACAGCTAGACTTCCACTTTCCTTCTCTCTTCCTCTTGCCACTGTATTCATAACTACACAGATGCCTATACACATTGATCAATAGCCATCATAAGCATTTCATACTTGATGCTCTTTTATATCCATCTCATCTTACAAGAGGACCAGGTTTAGCCCTGTTGGTTGTGTAACCCCTTTTCTCAGCATTTCCTTCCAAACCTGTTGCATTACTAAGTATCCTTCAGCTATTTCTACCAGCTTCACTCACCATGTCTCATCTTCTCCCTCTGATCCATTAAGACCCAGTTAATCTATTATGACTAACATCTATTACTAGCAACTTCGCTCTCAATTTATTAGACATTTCACCCACACTATGGATGATATTTAAGCAAGCTCTGTTTGTATACTCAGTATTTTTCTGGGTCTTCTGTGATTTTCTTGGGGGATTGTAATTCACAGCTAAAGTTATCTTTTCTCCCTCATTCCATAGAAATAATTTTTGTAAACCCACATAATTGGCATCCTGCTCAATACTGTATTTATCTCTTCAAAAACACCCAGTCTTTCTTGACCAGCAATGCTACTCCCCCATCTTCTCTTCTCCTTTCTCTTATTAATATCTGATATTTAAATAATACATTCCAGTTGCAACTTATTGATCACACATTGTATGTAACCAGTCACTTTGCAAACAAATATTACAGTGCTGTATATGTAAATACTGTACTAAATATAATAACACTAAGTAAAATCTTTCTAAAACTGTCCACAAGAACATGAGAGTTGTTTCATATATATTGTATAAATAATACTAACAATTTAGTTTGACAATACTGGATCAAGATTTAAAATCATAAGTCCTAAAACTGAATATGACTAATCTAATACTGTACTGATGTAATTTTAGGCCTGATTTATCATGCCAAACCCATGTGACATTGTATCCAACTATCTTCAAGGAACGTTAACAAAATTTTCCTGTGCTGTAACGAGACTTTCATTAGATATAAAGAGATACAATATTTCTAATGGACTAATATATTATGTTTAAACATAAAAGCATCACAAAATCTCGCATACACAAAGAGCCATTGGTCAAGTTTAATATCAAGGTGGTCTGGAATTTAAGGCAAGTTACTTCAAATTACCCATGATGATTTATGAGATTGTATAGCAAGTTAAATCACTTGACAAGCACCCGCCCTCATTTATTTGATTTTCAAAACTCTCATGTGACAAACAAATGCAATTTAATAACCTTTAGCAGAGTGAACATTTCTCCGAGCAGTCCCCTCGCATCAAACACCATCTCTAATATGCTAGTGTTAACAGTTTAGAAATGTATGACTTGTCAAACGACCAAGATGCACTGTGTAAATTAGCTTTCCTACAACTTATTCTTACCTGCATGAAATGAATTGGGGGACCACAATAATGAAAAATCAATGTATTGTTGTTACAAGTCATGTGCATTCACAAGGGTTCAGAAACCTTATAACGTCATCTCCATCACCTCCCTCATCCCCCTCCCTCACCCTATTGCTGATGCGTGCCCCTACAACCTCCCCGATGCCTGCCCCTACAAACCTCCCCGATGCCTGCCCTTACAAACCTCCCCGATGCCTGCCCCTACAAACCTCCCCGATGCCTGCCCTTACAAACCTCCCCAATGCCTGCCCCTACAAACCTCCCCGATGCCTGCCCTTACAAACCTCCCCGACGCCTGCCCTTACAAACCTCCCCGACGCCTGCCCCTACAAACCTCCCCGATGCCTGCCCTTACAAACCTCCCCGATGCCTGCCCCTACAAACCTCCCCAATACCTGCCCCTACTTTTAGAAAAGCATTGTGCAAAAAGATTCATCGGCTTTGCATTAACCAGCCTGGTAGATCTGACCAGCAACCAGGCAGCCTGGTCAGAGATCGGACCATGGGGACATTAATCCCTGGAAACTTCAACAAATAGTCAACCATATTAGCCTATACAGTACAGTATAGCCTTCACATTAGTTGGCCTCGAGTGACCACACTGTATTATGAATCCTTCACACTAGCTGGCTTAGAGTGATCACATACAATAACAGATAGATGCATCATCATACATAAAGCATGCTTAGTACTAACTTACACATGTCTGTTGAAAGCAAAACAAATCATTATGAGTTATGGACATTTTATAAATAATAAACTTACCTGCATGTGGTCATATATATCAATGTGGCTTTCAATACAAAAAACTTAGGGCATACCCATAAAAAAAAACTTTGTTAACAATTTCTTTACCTATTGGTGATATATTAAAAATAAAGCAAGAGAGCATGGAATTTCAGAGAAAGTGAGCATTATAATAATGTATATACAGTACAGTATAAATATTCAAAGTAACCAAGTATATCACCACAACCATAACATTAAGCCGTGAAGCATTCACGTCTACAGGTGCAAAATTTGTGAAAATAAAGAATGGAGAGAGAAGCGCAAAACAGAGAAACGACACTGCCCGTGACAACAGTAAAGACAGTGCCGGTCACTTACCGACTGCCAGTCAGAGCCCTCATCATACGGGTTCTTGGAGGAGGAGGAGGAGGAGGAGGGCTGCTAGTGGAGGAATAGGACACTGTCAGTGGACTTCTTACATACTCTATACCCACAGCCACATTATGGAGGGCCAATACACTACACATATACTCCAGTGCTTCAAGCATGCATTCACCTTTGCAATCACACTATTACCAGTACTAATTTGAAAGAAAATTAAGCATTAGCATACAATTCATTCATTTATATGCTGTATTCTCTCATACACATGTGTATACCATGAGCTTAGCTCTCTTCCTATAACTACTTTAGGTAATTACACACAAAATACAAACACAGTAATAGGCATAGGAAGTCTTGCACATGGAATTGCTTTAAAAAACAACAAATATGGTAATAAATGACATATTTCAACATACATGTGTATAATCACACATATATATCTGTACTTACAAAAAATTATCAAGATACACACATTTAATACACTGTGCAATGAGCATAGATAAGCTGTAATATACAGGTGTATCAAAAGTTTGACGCCATAGAGATGTCGTACTACTTTTTTCTTATGTTACAAGATAAGAATAATAATGGCATGAACACACACAGGAAGAGAAGGCAGAATCTATGTTTTGCGAGATCATCACGGCAACTCTCAACACACGGCCAAGGGCAATAAATTTTCTGAAGGCCAACATACAAGTGTAGTGATATCTCTAATGAACAGTTTGCTAATGCTCTTACAGTCATACATGATGAGAGAAAATGTTTAGAGATGCACAGCATCACATTAGAATATTTATCATAATGAGAATGTTCAAACTCATCCCTGAACTTAAAGGCCAGCATATTTCATACTGTACAAGTACAGGGTATGAAATTTGGCATTCTTAAAAATAAAGCTGCCTCTCCTTCAATTTTGTTTTTCCCCCCTCCCCAGTTTGTTTGTTTTCCTCCGCCCTCATCCTTCTCTGCCCCAATAATATGAGAATATTGCATTATTTGACAGAAATTGGGCACTACCACCTTCATGGACATTAAATTAAATGTTTTTGTTTCCAGGTGATAACTTGAGTGACTTCACATACCTTGAAAGCTACAATGATTACTTGTTTCTGCTCATTAAAGGAAGCATCTCACTGAAGGCGAGTTGTGGAGCAAAGTTAAGATTCAAGAGTTGGACTATTGCGTCGTTCCCACTTGCTCCACCACTGACCCAACAGTAAACAACAACAAAAATAAAAAGAAGGGGACATCTGGTGAGATAATCAGCTCACTTCAGAAAAAGAAGGTTTTATATTGAAACATTCAGATGGTGTATACTTCAAGATGAAGAGAAGTATTCTCAAGCTATCTAGAAATAAATAGGCAGCAGAAAAAAACTAGAGAAACGTTTGCACATGATTACTGTATAATACAGTATTAGGCATCCTTATACCGAGCAGCCAGACTTTTGATACACTATGAATATACCGTATATAGCATATGAATGTCAAATACACAAATGTATACATATATTCAAAACAACTTTTGAGCTACAAATTTAGAGTGCCTGTATTAGTTACATTTGAGGTGAAGTCTGGAAGTGTCCCTGTACTGCAAGCTAGCACTGTGTGGCAACTAGTTCAGAAAACTGGAACCACAGAACCATAGGGTTCCACATGGGTTAACGATTATCATACGCCTGAAACTCAACTTTTCACATCATTCCTTTCCTGTGGTACTTTGGGGCAAGACAACTGGCTCATGGTACCCCCTTTACTTTTAATGTACCTTTAAACTACCTCACTGTATTCTTTTAAGTTGTGACCAAATGGTTTGAGTATTAGTGGCCTTATTAAATGTACATATGTACTCTGTAACCATTATAACACTGTACAATATTCCTATGTATATTTTATAAATAAATAATTATAATTATCATCACTTTTTCCTTGACTGAAGCTCACATTTACTTAATTTACACAATGGGTCTGAAATCTGTGGTTATCCCAGTCTGGTAAGATAATTACCCATATTTCAAATTATAATGAACTTGGAGGACCATGAACAATAGTGATTGGGATTGGTTTAGTTCCAGTTAAAAAGCAGTTTTGTCATTCTGATAATCTTTCACAACCCATACAGAACTTTATATAATTTTCTAGTTTTCATTCTTTTCATCTACTCAATGCACCCTATGACACCTGAACACACACTAGATCAAATCGCAAATACTCTAGATTTTCATTACATATTATACACTACCATGTAAATACAGTATCATTATATATAGGGTATACCATATGCACAAGTACAGTATCTGCAAGCTACATTAAATAAAAATTCTTAAGAGCTTTTGTGTACTGTATTAAACTGTCAAGTACAGTTCTTCTTGAAAATGTGTTCATACACTAAAGTGCTAGAGTTTTCAATTATATTTTCTTGCAGATAGCTGCGGATAACTGAAGTACAGGTCTTGGTGATCACAGCATTCATAGTGAACCATAACGCTTATTGTAAGAGGGTACATCCTACAGTCTCTGAGCATACATGTAATCAGGTAATACAGCAACTTATTTTAACAGTGACTTCCTGTGCCCAAAACTACTGACACACACGGGATCATGTAGAGTAATGCTACCACACACAACACACACAGAATCCTAACTCAAAAAATAAATGCAAATGAATTACAATTACATATTGTAAAAGATTTTTAGTTAATAAAAATAAAGCTAGTATTATGGAACAACTATTGTACTCGACTAATTAACTCAACATAAAATGATTTTAAAAATATAAAAAATCAAAAGAAAAAAAAAGTTGTTAGGAAAAGTATAACAGTTTTAATATTGCTAGTGAGGTTAGTTTTTAGCCATTTAAGGTTATATTTATGGTACTGTCAATTGGCATACTAATATTCCATACTACACTACCTCTAGCCTAGAGCAAGGTAAATCACTACTTTACCACAGAACTGAACACTATAGTGGCCACACTAATCACTAAAAAAGAAAAAAAGATTACTGTTAATGACTAAAAAATTTATAGAAATTATTTGAAATAGGATAACTGTATAATGTATACAGAATAATGTATATACTGTACAGTACTGTATAATGTATTTTAAAGCAAGAGCAGCCAAAATGTTTACAGACTTGTATCTCGACAAAATTGCAAATTTTGCACGTTGCAGCCCTTCAAGTCAAATAACTATCTTCTGTGCTGATAACATACAATACAATTAGCTTTGTTGAACTTTTTAGATAGCTCTGGTACTTTTTTCTATGAAGATACAAGTTATAGAATTACTGTACTTGGCAATTTAATCATAACTTGTGTAGCATACAGGGGAACAACACACGAGAACCCGAGCTTATTTGTCTGACATCAGAGCTACAAACAAGAATTATAACATTGATTCTTTTGAGGTAATAATTGCAAGTTAAATTGTGTTCTGTAATGTGGATAGTTATATTAGAGAGTAAAACTGGGAACTGATAATAAACCTAAATATACATTTAATGTAAAGGAGAAAGTAAATAGCATGGTTGAACATGCTAAGGCTATCATATGTGTGACAAATGTGTCAGCACATCTCTTCACATGTTTCTTATTGCAAGACATTCCTTTTCACTCTCTTTAAGAGAGAATGTTGTTCAATCGGAGAAACTATGAAATAAAATCCTCTTTCAATATCACAGTAATTTGGCGTTAGTACTTCACACAGAATCATCATGCTCTAGCATTAATTATACAGCTTCTATTATCATTCAAGCATTACTTATTAAATATGTATTAGTATATTTCTATAAAGTTCAGCTTAAATAAATGTATGAATATTTAGCAAGACATACATAAAGCAAATAACAAAATCTGAGAAGAGATAATGGGCAATAACCGAGTCCTACAGCTCTCACTCAACCAAACGTATCAGGAATTCTCAAAGAAAATATACATTTATACAATTTCAACTTTCTCATAAGGCACCCATAAATCCACCACCTCCAACCAGTTGTGTCAGCAATCTCATTCTCTACAATAACAGTAAATGTTTGGGCTGGGATACCCTCCTCTCCTTTCCCCACTAGAGAAGGGAGGCGTTTGGGAACCATGTCTCATGAGGTACCTGGAGCTTTGCAATTACTTTATTCTCTCTCGTATTCTTAAAGATATCCTCACAATGTACCCAAAATTTGCCAGTGCAGGCTACTAAACATATGGCCCTGTATGACTAACCATCCTGCGAGATGGTGACCTTTATTACCACTGCTACCTTATTCAATCTTGTGTTGATGATATCCTCAAAATGCATCCGGAATCTGCCAGTGCAGACTGCTTATCACATGCCTCTGTATGACTAACCATCCTGTGTGATGGGGATTTTCTAGCATCAACTAGTTAGCTTTTTTGACACACTGTACTCCACTTCATATAGTCTAGGGTAGCTGCACTAATGCAGATGTACCTAAGGAATTAATAAAAAAAAAAAAAAATCTTCCCTCCCCACTAAAAGACAAGTACATATCCTCCACCTTTTGTTCAATTGCTTTAATTTCTAATACAGTATCTCTGATTTTAAAAGTGTGCATAAAGATAAACAAGATTAGTGGAACACAATCTATATTCATCACTTCTATTTTTTATCAGATTTGTCAACATGCAATTGCACTTATCAATATACTGTACTGTACCACACATTGCAAACAACCCAAGTTTAAAACCTGCACAGACGTGTTATAACCTAAGGAATGTGCAGTGTATGACAGGTGTCTAAATATATCTTGCCACTCAGTTATTCATTATCATTAAAAGCATACCACTATGTAATGTGTACAGCAAGTATTATGATGCCTAAATTTCTAAAGGCATTATTAACTCACTAAAGCAATTTACACCCTCATGAAGCCTACTGAATCTATATCGGCTACAGCATTTTGTTATTCATTCTTGAAACTCAAAACTAATATCAAAGATCCACTATATGCCAAATTGAACATGCTTTCTCACGCACGCACATGCGCACACACACACACCCATACATAAAATACGACAGTTAATTGTGAAGTCACACTTGCCATTCCCTTACCTTGTACACTGTGAAATATGCAAACAGAGAATACACAAAATGGCCACCAAGTGCCAACCCTCATGTGATATAATGCATGCATTTGTCCACACCTACACCACATACCATAACTACACCCACACCTTTCTCATTCTATGAAGTATTATAAAAAGAGCACCATGGTCCTTTCAGGTATCCCTGTAATGTAATTTAACAAAGCTAATTAAACCATTCACCCTTATGGTTCAGAGTTGGAGAAGAAAAGAATGTTAGTAAATACTGTACCAATATAGTCTCCCAGTCAATGTATGACTGAATCCTTGCTTTGAATTTTGTGATTTATAGCATTATAAGAACAAAATAGCTTTTGTGCATCCAATGGATTCTGTTGTGAAATTTATGTATACCAATTCAATTAATTTTATTGGTAAAAAAAGGAAACCATTTCCAACAATGCAAAAGGTACTTTTCTTGCAACGTTTTTATAACAAACTCAGACCACTGTTAATGAATACCCGACCATCCTAGCCAGACATTGTTAGGCTGTTGCTTCTGTGCCTATACCAAGTTGTGCATTGACCCCCTTAAAGGGCAATCAAAAGTGGATTATGGTTTCCCCATTGTAGAAGACACGAAGCCTGTTAGGTTTACCTGGTTGATACCTGGTTGATGGGGTTCTGGGAGTTCTACTCCCCAAGCCCGGCCCGAGGCCAGGCTCGACTTGAGAGAGTTTGATCTCACGTTTGTTTGCTAGTCTCACGTTCTAGTTTGCTTATTGAGTTCCCCAACACCTACTGCTGACCTTCCCCAATATGTTGCCTACAACTCTTACCTAACTTAACGGTATATATTTACTGCTAGATGAAGTATATATTCAAATGTACCCAAACATTTTGCCTTGGCCAGGAATCAAATTCGATTCCAATTGGTTGTGAGGCAACTGCTTGCTTGCTTTTGCAGTCTGGCTGTGTTGTCTAAGCCACACTAGGCCACACAAAGCCACACTACTGATCCAAGCCTTGCCATTACTGTACCACATCTTGGCTGAGCTACACCCAAGCCCAGGACTGATCACACCAACACCCTGACTACATCAAACCTGTGCCTAAAACAGGCAGTATCTCACACACACACAGGCTTAGATCATGCTTATATCCAGGCTGGGTCATCACAATTACAGGTTAGGTCAAAACAATATCTACTCGAATATAATTTTTGAAATACTTAAATCCAATGACTTGTATGTATGTGCTTTAAACATAAAAATTAATATGCCAACTTATATATAAAAAATTATTGAATTACAGTATAAGACAGTTAATAACCATTAGTTAATAACCACAGTTAATAACCATTACCAGCACATATGTTTACTTCACACAGGCCACTAGAACTGTCAATTATTTTTTTTTATTGTTTACTAAAATGGTGTTAAGGGTGTTAAGATTACATATATGAAAAGTAGGAAGAGAAGAGAACTCTCAGGGGGGAAAGCGCCAAGCCATTATGACTATATAGCACTTGGAAGGGATAAGGATTTGGGATGGGACAGGGGGAGGAAGGAATGGTAGGAGTTAGAAGACAAATTATGTATCAGAAGGCATGCTAGTTAGGTTATCATGGAAAGTGAAGGCTCATAATCAAACCTCCGAGAGAACTACCACAGGAGCACAACACACTTCAATCGTACGTCTTATGAGCGAAACGTCCTAAAAAATAGCACTTATGACATCCTTAACCCTTCCCTCAAGTATGTTTTAGAAATGATAAACTTCATGTTTCACATGAAACTTCATTGAATGCCTCCAGAAAGTTTCACCATAAGACATACTCCTGAATATTCCAAGGAAGTATGAAAAGAATATAATTTTGAGAGAGTGAGTTATCCCCCCAGCCTCCCATCCTGGAGAGCCCCTAGTTAAAGACATGAGATGATATAGCCTGAAGAACCCACCGCCTGCCAATCTGCTTCTTCATCAATCAGATGTTGCCTCATTGCTTTTACGGCCTCTGCTTTCTTGATCTGCTCAGTTGCTGACTTGTAGAGACCAGCTGGTCCTGTCTAAAGAACATCACAAAAATGAGAGATTAGTTGCAGTCCACAACCATAATAAATACAACCCTGCATATAGTACAATGGGAACCTACCCAAGTTAATCGTCCAGCAGGTCAAACTTTTCTGTAAATATTATTTAACACTTTGCAAACATTAACCAAAGCCTTTACACTAAAAATACAACTAATTCTAAAAAGTGATTCGTAAAAATAGTTCCTCTACACAGTATATATTACTTTGGCTTTGCTTTACATAGTTCACCATCCAGGTATCAATCACTGGAGCCAAGATGCCACTAATGAGGTAGCTACAGTGACGACAACCTACAGTAATGTCGTGGGATGGGATGGTTTTAAGGACCAGATAACACCAAGGACTATCACACGTCAGCAGGGGAGGGTGTCAATTCACTTCAATCATAATTCAGGGTATGGTATTAACTTCATTTTATCAACAAGGGCAGGAAATAATGGGTAAAATAGAAAAAACTACCAATAAAATCAGACAGAGCAGTACGGGAATTTGAACCCGCATTCTGATGACTACCAGATGGATAAGGACATTATTTAGCACAATGGGACTTGCACAAGGGAACACAGGTGGAAACTGAGTACCCAAATGAGCCGCAGACATATTAGAAAAAACGTTTTCAGTGTCAGTAGTTAATAAATGGAATGCATTAGGAGGTTATGTGGTGGAGGAGACTCCATATACTGTAGTTTCAAATCTAGGTAAGATACGCTCAGGAACCTGTACACCAGTAGACTGACAGTCGAGAGGCAGGAGCAAAGAGCCAAGCTCAACCCACGCAAGCACAACTAGGGAAGTACAACTAGGTGAATACTAAGTCACAACTGGACAAAAGCTATTCACCCTGGGACTCGC
>WNGS01164858.1:9791457-9807084 GCA_020271785.1 Procambarus virginalis | reverse complement strand
CAGTGTGCAGGCTCACTATTTGTAAAACCTGAGTGTGGCACCAGTTAGGGTCTCCAGATCCCTTAGAGGATTCGTCCCCTACCCTTCACCACCTTGCTTCCTTGCCCCCCTTGCCTTCCCTTCACAACCTTGCCTACCCTCCAACACCATGGCTACGCTTCTCCACCTTGCCTACCCTTCACACCTTACATACCCTTCACCACCTTGCCTAACCTTCACCACCTTACCTACCTTCAACACCATGGGTACGCTTCTCCACATGCCTACCCTTCATCACCTTTCCAACCCTTCACCACTATGCCTGCCCTTCCCACCTTTTCTGCCCTTCACCACCTTGCCTACTCTTCACCACCTTACCTACCCGATATCACCTTCCTGACCCTCACCACTTTCCTTTCCTTCTCCACCGTCGTTACCCTTCACCACTTTCCTACTCTTCATCACCTTGCCTACCTTTCACTTCCTTGTCTACCCTTTACCACTTTGTCAACCCTTCACCATCTTTCAATCCTTTACCACCTATCCTACTCTTCACCACCTAGCTTCTTTCACCACCTGCCTACCCTTCACAACTATGACAACCCATCACCACTTCCCTACTCTTCAGCCATTCCCAACCCTTCACCACCTTCCCTACCATCCACTTTCTTCTTACTCTTCACCACGTTCCCTACCCTTCACCACTATGCTACCCTTCACCCTCTGCCTTACCTTCACCACCTTTCCTACCTAACACCTGGCCTCTGCTTCTCCACCTTGCCTACCCTTCACCACATTGCCTACCCTTCACCACCATGCCTACCCATCACACATTACCTACCCTTCACCACCTTGCCTACCATCACCACCTTTCCAATCCTTCAACACCTTGCCTACCCTTCACCACCTACCCAATGCTTCAGCACTTTCCCTATCCTTCACTACCTTGCCTCCCATCACCCCTCTCGCCTTTCACCACCTTCCCTTCCCTTCAGCACTTTCCCTGCTCTTCACGACCTTGCCTGCCCTTCCCCAATTTCCTGCCCTTCACCAACTCCCTACCCTTCACACCTTCCATACCTTCACCAACTTACTACCTTCACAACTTTCCCTACCCTTCACCACTTTGCCTGCCCTTCACCACCTTGCCTACCCTTCCCACTTTGCCTACCCTTCGCCACCTTGCCTACCTTTCGCACCTTGTCTACCCATCACCACCTCCCTACCTTTCAGCACATTCCTGCCCTGCACCACATTGCCTGCCCTTCACCACCTGGCCTACCCTTCACCCACCTTGCCCTACCCCTCACCACTTTGCGTCCCCTTCACCATCTTCTCTGCCCTTCACCACCTTCATTTCCCTTACCACCTTCCTCACTTTCACCACCTACCCATCCTTCACCACCTTCCCTACCTTCAGCACTTTCCCTACCTTCTGCACCTTGCCCGCCATACACCACCTTGTCTACCCTTCACAATATGCCTACACTTTCACCACCTTAGCTACCCTTCACCATCTTGCCTACCCTCACCAGCTTACCTCCTTCAGAACTTTCCCAACCCTTCACTACCTTCCCTACCCTCCACCTTCTTCCCTACTCTTCATACCCTTCCATACCCTTCACCACCTTGCCTACCCTTCAACCTCTTGCATACCCTTAACTACCTTGCCTATCCTTCAAATACCTTGCCTAGGCATCTCCACCTTTCCTACCCATCACACCTTGCCTACCCTTCACTACCTTGCCTACCCTTCACCACCTTAAAAATTATTCACCACCATGCCTACCCTTCACCACCTTGCCTACCCTTCTCCACCTGCCTACCTTGCACCACCTTCCCTACCCTTCAGCACTAAAATTATTCCAAGTTATCAAGTGTCTAGTGTAAATAATACAAGGTACACAAGCAGCCATGCTAATTAATCATCATCAACAGCACACACGGCAAAGCAGATGCAAAACTTACCTTGACAAATTGCATAGCAGCTTCGTTAATCTGGGGGAGGTGCGGGTGATGCGAGAGGGTAGGTATTCGCGGACCTTAAGGTCCAAGGATGCCTGTACAGGTGCGAAGAAATGGTGCAAAACTATTTTCCCGATAAATTATAATCAATACACGATTACACAAATTTATCAGTGGAGCATAAATTCACTAACCTTGGGTTTTGTATGCAATTAAGAAAGATGCACAAAAGGGTTATTTAATGACTGTACTAATGTGCATTACCAATACTCTAATGCATTTGTACATGTTAGTTACTAGATTTGTACTTAAGATTACCTTGTACCATTTACATTTTAGAAAAAGAAATGATCAAGCATTGCGCATGGATGCCTTACATTTTTGTCATGGAGGGAGTCGAGTGACATGGCGCGGGTGGGGGGTGGGTGCCCACTCTGGCCGCCGAACCGCAAATTTCCTGGCATCTGTAACGGGAATGGATTGATTGTACCAAACATGTATCTTGTACAGTAACAACGAGGCCACTGCCCCTTGTAACAACGACTAAGATAAGGTAATTATGAGACGAAGACGCCAAGCCAGCACTTGGAAATGAGGAGCCGAGATATGATGACTATGGAAAGGAACAGTGAGCAACTAATGAGGTAGATTGGGGCTCGAACTCCTTACAACCCCTTAAAAATAAAACTCGCCTTACAAACTAATAACGGGGTGAAATGGTCTAGACCGTTTCAAATAATATGTAATACATATGGAGATTTCAAGGCAGTATAGTTTAAAGCAATCTAACATATAAAACACAATTCTTTCCATTATTCTAGCAATGCGAATTTCTAATTGGAACAAGATTATATTTTCAGCAAGCGATCAAAATGGTTTATACAGCTTAAACGTTTACGAATACTTAAATCTCCAAATTGTCGACAAAATTATTTTACATTTGCGGCAGTTAGTTTAAAAAATGGGAACCCCATTAACCCAAATAAACAAGGCATTCAATTTTCAAGAATATAAGCATTTGAGAATTTTACGTTCAAGTGAAAGATTTCATACACAGTCCACCAAGAGCTTCAATCCCGTACTCGTCTCGTCCCGCACAGGAAGAAAACATCGCAGTAGGCTTACGGAGACTCACCTTGGCGTATTACGTAAAAACTACCAGAATGTTGTGAGAGCACTGCTGGGGGCCATCCCGCGATGCCCACCGCGTGCACCCTCCTGCTGCTGGCGGCGCTGGAGGGCGCTGGTCCCCTAACTTACGAAGTAGAGGAGGCTCCTTCAGTGCTACTCAGTGCTGCTAGAGAAGAGAAAACAAACATTAGTGTTTTCCAAAGTAGCTGTACTTAAATTCACATACACCTTTAAAACAATGAAAAACCGAGTTAAATGTGTTTTGATTGAAGCTGCACATGGTCCCATGGCATTCATGGGGCCCTTTGCAAGGAAATATCAAAATAAGAATATTCTTCAACACAAACATTGCCCTTCCCTCTGTACATTTAAGGCAATATTAAAATGCTGACATACAGACGGAAGGAGTGATCCTTCCTCACGAGTTACCACAACGGACAGGAAATAAGGTATTAAAACAATATAACTTATCCACCCACGTAAAGAAAATGTGAATGTTTGCGAGCCGCTATAATTGTATAGTTCCCCTTTTTTTTTGTCCGACGGGATTTTGACATCAAACTGAACTAATATTCGAGTAGACAGTTTGGTGAGAGTAGTTGTGAGGTGGTGGGTGTGATACTGCTCACCTAACAGTGCAGGTCACTCTCTTCATTACCCACAACATACAAAATATGGGATACTGAAATGTATGAACCCAAATCACACACACCTAATCTAACCTACGAATAGAAAACATAATTAACTGAGCAGCCACTTTTCATAGTACTGTACCCCTTTATCTTGTACATCTGGGACCAGAGTGCACAAACGAGGCACATAAGTTGTGAGGAACGGGATGGTTTATTTATTTATTATTTATTTATTCATATACAAGAAGGTACATTGGGGATGTGAGAATATAAATATGGTAATTACAATCTTGTAAAGCCACTAGTACGCGCAGCGTTTCGGGCAGAAACGGGTTAGCGACTACGGGGATAGCTCTTTATGCAGGCCACCCTTTTCCAGTTGTCAACTTCACAAAAATTGTGTAATGAATTAATCGAACCTAACCTAATCTACGACCCACGCACAGAAAACTAACTTTTGCGAGCTGCTATGATTTCAACCTGTCCTCTCTAACAGTACATAGCATGTTGACGTATAAATCTCTTAAAGTGAAAAAATGATTTACTAACTGGAGGGCCTCATGACCGAAGTCAAGAGCCCCTACAGTCTCTAACTGCCTACCCCTAGAGTGCCATGAATGTGAGACAAATGTACTAACAGGTTTGTTGTGAGTACTTATAGAAAATCGGTGCGCTCGCACACAACTAATATACGCTTCATTTTCCGTAGCTGTTTGGCCTCAGTACTATGATAATCTGGCTCCATTGACCACAGTAGGAGTTAGTCAGCGGGAAGAGCCGATGCTGAACATTTCTCGAGTATCAGTACTTGGGACGGTTTGTAACGTTACTACAGTCCACTACCACGTCCCCACCGATAATCATACATCCACAGAGTTGTAGAGGATATGTGGGCCGCTCCAAGCAACAGCCTGTTGGACCAAGTTATTACAAGTCGTGCTGGCCCTGGGGCCGAACTCAAGGAGTTGGAGTAAGAACTTCCAAGCCCCTCTCCAGGTATGCCGGTGCAAGTACACGAGCCCACACCTCACTAGTTCATTTCACGTAACCTCTATAAAGATTAAGGAATCAAAATGCAAATCAAGTGTTTACGGGCTCACTATAGCCCGTGCTACATGGACACTTCGTTCTGAGTAGCTAAATCTGAAAGAACAACAACAAATCAAGTGTTTACCCGTGCCAGTGCCACCTCTTGGAAGGCTTAATCTCTATCGATCAATGAATCAATCAAAATGCAACTACGGTCTTAGCTCATCGTCTGAGTATTCCACCTAGGTTCACACGACAGATGGGAGTATGGACACAACTTCTTCCCCATCCCAGCTTAGTGAGGTCACCCTGACCTAACAAGCAGGTCCGCCTGCCACCACTAACACCAAGACGGTGGCCAGTCACCCATGTCATACAATGAGATAAAATCAGTAGGAGCCATGAGGAGGATATGAACCCGCAGACTTAGTACTCCCAAGTTAGCGCCCTAGAATACTAAGTTCATGGTTCTTACTGATTCTCATTGATACATCACGTTAATGAGATTTCATTGCGTATGAACAAGTGTGTCCTCGCATAACCAGACGTCGTTCGTCTTCACTCATACTTTATCCGAAGTGCAAATAAGACTATCTATCCAATGACACCCAACACAATGGTACCCCAACCTGAGATAACTATAATCATACTGCACAATACACAGCAATCTAACTATGGGTGTGCAAGTTCGGCCGAGAAACTACCATTCTCTCGCATCAGGCCACTCCTGGAGTGGGTCGAGGTCTTCCTGTAATATTACGTAAAGTCGTCCTCGGATTTTACATTTATCATTAGTTCTGCCATCGGGCACGAGCTCCCTCACTTCGGTGGAGCGTTTACATACATTACTAATAGTAATGGTCACTGTACCAAACCTGGGGGAACCCTACTTGTCAAAGGCAGAGGAGCCAAACTGGAGATGTGTGACCATTTGTTTTCTCTCTGACAGGTACTCGTCCAGTTCATAGTTTTACCAGTTATTTCACCTTTTTTTCTACCTCTTGTTCAGCAATTTTTCACGAGAAATTGTCAAATGATTTTTAAGAATGTAGGAAAAATGTCTCCCAGCCCCTTTCTCAGTATGTATTCGCCTAGTTGTATTCACCTAGTTGTGCTTGCATGGGTTGAGCTTTGTTCTTTAGCTTTTCAACTTTCAATCAACTGTTACTACTATTTGTTTACACACACACACACACACACACACACACACACACACACACACACACACACACACACACACACACACACACACACACACACACAGAAAGCAGCTCCATAACAGCTGTCTAACTCCCAGGTACCTGTTTACTGCTAGGTAACAGGGGCATTCAGGGGTGAAAGAAACTTTGCCCATTTGTTTCTGCCTGGTCCGGGAATCGAACCCGGGCCACAGAATTACGAGAACTGCGCGCTGTCCACTCAGCTACCAGACATCCTCGCCCCCATGTTATGTGCTGTGGTGGTGGGTGTTGTGGTGGCAAGAGTGAAGGTGTGGTAGAGACTTAACCAGCATTACCAGCTAGCTAAGGCTTCACTACACTGCTCTATGACTGAGCCTACCTCACTCCGAGCCCAAGAATGTACCTTACACAAAGGTATACAAAGGAACTAGCAGTCTCGGTAGAGCGACGGTCTCGCTTCATGCAGGTCGGCGTTCAATCCCCGACCGTCATGATGCATGCAGGTGGCGTTCAATCCCCGACCGTCATGATGCATGCAGGTGGCGTTCAATCCCGGACCGTCCAAGTGATTGGGCACCATTCCTTTCCCCCGTCCCATCCCAAATCCTTATCCTGACGTTGTTGCTGTTTTAGATTCAGCTACTCAGAACAAAAAGTTCCAAGTAGCACGGGCTATGGCGAGCCCGTAATTATCCTGACCCCTTCCAAGTGCTACATAGTCGTAATGCTTGGCACTTTCCCCTGATAATTCCCTCCCTCCCTCCCACTCATAAAATTGATTTCAATTCATTGGACTGAAATCGTTTGCCTCTAAAACTTCACCTGTTAGTGTCGTCCTTAACATGAGCTCCTTGTCTTGATTTGTCCCCCCGTAAGCTTCAGGACACGGACACGGACACGGACACGGACACACACACACACACACACACACACACACACACACACACACACACACACACACACACACACACACACACACACACACACACTTTCATTGAAAGGACATTTTTCGGTGACCTTGGACACTGCTGGCTATTCGTTGCAGGCGCCGGAAGCTTCTGACGCCGTCAATGGGCTAAAGTCATTCTTGACCGTCATGAATGACAAATACTTTTTTCTTTAAGTCAACATTGACAGGTCCTTTGATCATTTTAAATACTAGTATTAGGCCCCCTGTCAGCCGTCTCCTTGCACGACTGGTTAACGGATAAATGTAAGTGGATTTCTTCTAAATCTGGATATTATCTGCGTGGCTAGTCCCAGGTCCTCCTCCACTCCGTAGATAACACCAGACACTGTAACCAAATCTATCGATTTAATTGTTAAGAACAATAATGATGACATTACAACGAGGTCATTGGGGCTGTGTAAACACAACAATCATCTGACCTTTGGCGTTGGTTTACAGCCTCGGTCCCACACGTTGCCGGAGTTGAACCAGATGACCTTCTGGGCTCCACACTCCAATGATCCCTTACCGTGCGGTTACCTTGCCATGATTCCGGGGCTCAACGTCCCTGCGGCCCAGTCCTCGACCAAGCCTCCTGGTTGCTGGACTGGTCAACCAGGCTGTTGGACGCGGCTGCTCACAGCCTGGTTGATCAGGTATCCTTTGGAGGTGTTTGTCAAGTTCTCTCTTGAACACTGTGAGGGGTCGGCCAGTTATGTCCCTTATGTGTAGTGGAAGCGTGTTGAACAGTCTCGGGCCTCTGATGTTGATAGTTCTCTCTCGAGTACCTGTTGCACCTCTGCTCTTCAACGGGGGTATTCTGCACATCCTGCCATGCCTCCTGGTCTCATGTGGTGTTATTTCTGTGTGCAGGTTTGGGACCAGCCCCTCTTAATATTTTCTACGTATAAATTATTATGTATCTCTCCCGCTTGCGATCAAGAGAATACAGATTTAGGCATTTTAGTCGGTCCCAATAGTTTAGATGTTTTACTGAGTGGATTCTAGCAGTAAAGGATCTCTGCACGTTCTCCAGGTCAGCTATATCTCCAGTTTTGAAAGGTGCTGTCACTGTGCAGCAGTACTCCACTCTAGAGGGCACTAGCGCCTTGAAGAGTATCGTTGGTATAGCATCTCTAGTTTAAAAAGTTCTTGTTATCCAACCTGTAATTTTTCTTGCAATTGTGACGGTTACTTTATTACGTTCTTTAAAGGTAAGGTCTTCCGACATGAGTACACCCAGATCCTTTACATTTCTTTTTCATTCTATGGTATGATTTGACTGCGTTTTGAATGTGGTTTGTTTTTATATTTTAATTTTTTTCCGTAGCGCATGAGCTGGAACTTATCTTCATTAAATACATTATTATTTTATGTTGCCCACTGAAAGACCTGATTTACATCTGATTGGAGGTTTGCCGAGTCCTTGTCTATGTCCGATATGAGGAGAAAAAGTACTGGAGCAAGCACAGGGGAAGGGGGGGGGGCAGAGCTCTTCGCGGTTGATGGTCCAGATTTTATTTTGTTGACTATTACACATTGGGTTCTATTAGTCAGGAAATTGTAGATCCATCTGCTTATTTTTCCGAAAAATTCCTCTTGAACGCATTTTGTGTGCAATAACACCATGGCCACATTTGTCAAAGGGTTTTGCGAAATCTGTGTAAATGTCATCAGTGTTTTGTTTGTCTTCCATAGCATCTGATGCCATATCATAGTGGTCCAGCAACTGTGACAGGCAAGAGCGCCCTGTTCTGAAACCATGTTGTCTGGGGTTATGGAGATGCTGGGATTCCATGTATTTTGACATCTTTCTTACTTACTACATTTAGCAATCAAAGATTTTTTTTATGAAGTGCGATGTTAGTGCTATCGGTCTGTAATTTTTTGCCTCTGCCTTATTTTCTCCTTTTTGGAGTGGTGCTATCTCTGCTGTTTTTAGTATGTCGGGGATAACGCCAGTATCTAGGCTCTGATGGACATCACCAATACCTTATTATGCCTGGGTACAGCATGATAGACGTACCTGTACTTTGAAGTACAACATGTAACCCCTCTTCCCCCCACCAAACCAGCTTACACCATATACCGTAAGCTAATCCTGCAGTGGTCACTTCCGCCGTAGGCTCCATCAGCAGTTGTGGTGGGCGGCCTTGAGGGGGCGCACCCCTCACCCCGACAACCTCCCTCCCTCAATATGTTATTCATTCTCTCTGCTCCGCTCTTCTCCCTTTCTACATCTCTTATCCTAAATTATCTTTCTTCCCTCCCTCTCACTCCTCTTCCTCCACTCAGCCAATGGATAGGAGTGGCGTTGATTTCAAACTGGTTTCCAGGGGTTAACTAATATCCTTACCAGCCACTCGTAAAAACTCGACCTCGAATTCCCTTTGGAATCTACCACAAAGTATGTCAAATATTCTGTGGTACAGAAGACACATTCCCTCGACCATCCTTAGTTGGCAGTAGACTATGTACAGG
This sequence comes from Procambarus virginalis, assembly GCA_020271785.1. Lineage (NCBI taxonomy): Eukaryota > Metazoa > Arthropoda > Malacostraca > Decapoda > Cambaridae > Procambarus > Procambarus virginalis. Next base: position 9,797,737 of record WNGS01164858.1, on the reverse strand, counting down.
CATTTGATAAATGAGACCAAGGAGTGATGGCCCATAAAACAAAGTCAATCTGAATGACGGGTAAAGTTGGCCGATGGATATTAAATTTTGTCAAGCAGAAGGCAAAGAGTCAGTAGTCAATCATTTAAAACAGAATGCAAGCAGTGACAAGCGCTGTACCTCAGGGTACAGTCCTTACACCACTCTTATTCTTTTTTCCATTAACGTGCAACCAGCTGTTCAATATTTTACTTCTGAACATCAGAATATTTGACACATTTATAGTAGATTCCAAAGGTAATCTGAGGTTGAGTTTTACGACTGGCTGGTAACTGAAGAGAAAGGTGCCATAGGACGAACAATCGCAGAACGCTGTATGAACATCAAAGGACCAGGGTTGTTTCATATCCTCCCAGCAATCTAAGAAATATCGCCGGAACAAAAGTGGAATTCAAGAAAAAATGGACAGCTTTCCGAAAGAAATGCGGAACCAACCGGTGTAGCACATATATGCAAGCATTCTCCTAATACAGCGTGGCATTTTGATGCATACTTTATCTAGCATCAAAAATCGTACTAGAAGGTGGTAGCGGCTCGCGAATTTATATACTGTCCCGTTTTCTGTTTTAGGTCCTCTGGTAGGTTAGGGTAAGGCATTTTAGTACGACAGTTTCTTGACGTTGGGAAACCTTAGAAGCGGGCTGTACGAAGCCTGGGGGCCGCTCCAAGCAGCAGCCTGTTGGACCAAGCTCTCAAGTCAAGCCTGGCCCCGGCCGGGCTTGGGAGTAGAACAACAGTTGTTCAAACTAACATACTGGCAATATGTTTTCTTGTGCATATTTGGGACCTGTTACTCCAGAATCTTCTGTGCATGTAATACGTGATACTACTACTCTCGTCTCCTTTCTATGAAGTGCATTTGAGTGCTGAGACGGTCCCAATAATTTAAATGCCTTACCGTCTTTATCTATACTCGCCTCATGTTCTCTGTATTCTCCTCTATTTGAGCAATGTCTCCCTGCTCTGCAAGGGAAAGTCAGTATGATCTCGTATTCGCTGGCGGGAGTACCACGAGTGTTGGAAAGTAGTAGCACGATTGGTGGAATCCCTAGATTTAAGGTTCACATAATACACCCAATCATTTTCCTGACTGATGNAACCGCGGCAAGGGAGAAGAGCGAAAGGCGAAGCACTGGAGCAAAAAGACGACGAACACCGGCACTACACACCGCCCAGACCAAAACAAACTCCGCGGCGCACGCGCATGACATGCCGGCCGAAAACGCGCAACCTACCCTGCGGGAAGGCGGCAACCAAGACTACTGCACAAGAAAAGTAGCCAAAAGAGTGAGCAGGAACAAGAAAACCGGCCAAAGAAGCGAAGACAGAGCCCAAAAAAAAAAAGGCATGCAACCGGGCCACAAGTAGCCCAACAGGGCCACAAGTAGCCCAACAGGGCCAGAAAGAGCCCAAACGGGCCAAAAGTAGCCCAACAGGGCTACAAGGAGCACAACAGGACCACAAGGAGCCCAACAGGGCTACAAGTAGCCCAAACTCGCCAACAAGGACGAGGAGCCGACAGACGTTCCAATAACGCGGGAAGGAGGAAAACCTTCCCGAACCCTCGAGAACACGGAAGCCAAAACCAGTCCCGAAGGCACACAAAGGCGCATGCGCACCCGAGACCAGTAGTCATGTAGAACCCCCAAAACGGGGAAACATGACGAAAACACCGTCCCCCCCAAAAAGGGGTGGGGGGAAACATCCACCCACAGGACGGAACCAACCGACTCAAAGGCCAAGGAACCGAGCCCGGGGAGGGGCCGACGCCCAACAGCACGTACGGCGAGTGGAGAGGAAAACCCCACTCCGCGTAACCACAAGCCCCGCCGAGAGTGGGATAAAAACCCCCACGGGGTCCTATGGGGCCAAGGCCCCCCAAGTCAGCCCCTCCGCAGCCCCGGAACCCACACAACAGGCCCCGGGGCCGAGCCGTCCCCCTAAAGCCCCGGCCGTACCAGAAAACCGGGACAGCCGTGAAAACACTAAGGAAGGGAGCCCACTGGCAGACTCTTACAACACGGCTGGAGGAACAGGCTCGAATGCCCCCGTCACTACCCCGGAAGGGGATTTCCCCGAGACTGCCCGAGTCTCAACACCACCAAACCCCGCCCTGAACCTACAGACGGTAAGGAACCGGATGCAGGCAGGAAGGGGAATCCAGGGGAAAAACAAGAACCAAAACGGGGCAGCCCCGGGGCTCCCGGGGAGTAACCACGAGAGCGTTGCCACCACCAAGGCTCAAGTGCAACGCCTCTGCTGCCCGCACCAGCTGAGCACAACTGGGTAACCGAGCCATAACGAGCAACAAACTCGCAGGGCTCCGGGTCGAAGGTGTCACCGACCCCACAGGCAGCAGACGGAGGCAAAACAGAGAGTCACCCAGAGACAAGGGGTGAGCAACCCTCAAACTCGCTGGAAGCGAGGGGGGGGCTCTGGGGTCACATCCATCGGACCCACGCGCCCCCAGGGGTTTCCCAGGGTCCCGAGCGTTTACTATAAGAGGACTCGCGCTCAGGTAATCCCAGGCAGGGTACTGCTAACCGGCACCCAAAACTACCAAACAACTTTCTAAGAGCTGAACCCCCGGGACGTGTACACTCACGGGGACCTAGCAGGGGGTACCACCAGAAAACTCAGAACACAAGGGACACCAGGGGCAAGAACGAAGGCAGACCCCCCCACCAGGTAGATAAACAAAAAGAAAAAGAAAACCCCGCAAGAGGACAGCGTACCCAAGCGGAACAGAGCCGGCCGCTATGATTGGGAAAGACAAGCTGCACAGTACCCTGCGCCCCACCAGTGCAAAAACTGCCCCTTACTCTAAGGCGAACAAGGGAGACAGAACACCCGAGCACACAAAGAGCGGCCGAAAACCAAGCAGTAAACGGCCTAGCAGGGGCAGACCCCAAGGAACTTGTGGAAGGTGGCCCCAAGTCCCAAGGGCAGTACTTACAGGGCACCTAGGGAAGGGAACCCTAGGCGCATGCAGCCCGAGTACTGGAGAATCACTCCCGGCTCGCGCACCACCTAGAAAACAGACACCACACTCTAGGTGCAGTGCTGAAACAACCACTGGAGCCGGAGCACATAACCGGTGCCTATAGCATCAGCCGAAGAACTGATGGGTGGATAGCCGGCGTGGGAGGTCTGGGGCTCCACCTTCCCCCTCCCGGGGAGGGGGGAGCTGCGCAGACAGCGGCGCGGTGACGTGTGACGTCACACTAGTTTGCTTGTTTTCTGTTTGGGAGTTCTATCCACTAGTTCGGATTTTGGTAGCAATTTTAACCAGAATAGGGGTTTGTTTTGGGGCGCTTACCTTTCTGGGTGCCTGTCCCGGTCGATGGCAGACATAGAATGCTTCCAACCACACGGGGGCTTCTATAGGCCATTGCTCCCCGTGCCTCTCTGAGGGGGCCCGGTTCTGGCCGTGGTCTCCGGTAGGCCTAAGAACTCCATACACATGACTGATGCCAAAGTCTGAAATTAGCATATCAGCCTGGGATAGCTCCGGGGAGCCGACGGGGCTCCCCCCAGAAAGGGTGACATACAGTAACCCTCTTTGGCTGAATGACATGATATTGCTTGTAATTACAGTATCACTATTACTGTCAATCTTGATACTATGTACAAACACCCATTGCAGGTCAGCAGCATCAAAAATTCAAAATGGAGTACTGGTACTTCTGCATACTGGTCCATGTTGGCCTTCACAGCTCATACACGCTCAGCTAACTTAGATCTAAACAGTTGGCTCCTTGAGGCAGCTCGCTAATAGGCTGGCATGCTGGTCTCTTTGATTTGTATTGACTGCATGTATCTTAACAAGATCCCTCATACACATGGGCCTGATAATGGGCATGTGGCTAGTCAGCACAGGGGTGGTGCAAGAAATGCTCTGAGGAACGTGGCAACACGAGTTGCGCAAGGTGCAGGTTTCACCATTGATACATGCAGTTCATCACATCGGTTCATATGTGGTTACCTTATATGGTTCACACATGGGCAGCTAACAAGAAGACACGTAGCAGACACAGAGTCATGGTTAGAATTTATCTATCTTTCAAATGACTTTAAGCATGTCATGCTTCAATTTTCTACCACTTGCACTTGACAAACTGTACTGCAATCTCTTTACTTTTATAGATCAGCTTTTATTGGATAACAAATGTTGTCCAAGGTTATGTAGATAGTGTTTCCATGTGTTTTGTGATTTTAGCATACCTTCAAAATTTTATGATGTGTGGTATATCTCCATTGTTTTAAATATCAGGAATAACATCAGCATCTAGACTTTGTCCACATATCACATTTAGGGCTTCTAATGGTTTTTTGCAATTCTTGATGAATACAGAATTCTAGAAACCTAGGCCTTGTGTGGAGAGTATGGGCATTCTGTCCACAGTTATTTCAAAGTTCAGTGGGGTTAGGGTGACATCTGATACATAATTCAATGTTAGTATCAGTCACAAAGAATCCAATTGGATAATAAATCTTTAATGTCTTCAGGGGTTTACTGAAAACAATCGTACTATATTCTCAGTACAGTATTTCACTTATTTCTTTGCTGTCATCTGGGACAGTTCTATCTCTTGAACAAGGGCTAGATGTAGTTTTAGTTCTAGATTTTGCATCAGAGAAAGTATTTTGTGTTCCTCTTTATTTCACTGGTCTTTAAAATCTATCTTTGCCTCTTCTGATTTGTATATGATTCTTGTAGGTTTAGCTTGATCATTTCTATTTCTATACATAGCCTCCCTTGTCATTATTGGACAAAGTGGAGTATTTAATTTGCCCTGCAATTTGTTTTCTTCACCTATAGAGGGAACACCATTCTCATTCCAATTTGCATCATTTCTTTGTTTTTTTTCTTAGTGGTATGTGACTTTAGCATAATGCTAGTGCTACTGTGCCTATTTTCTCGAGGCATGATATAGGTTAGCATTATCTAGTTATTTTTGTTTTATTAGTTCCCATTCAATCAGTTTATTAATAATACTGAACTAGTGTAATTTCTTTTCTAGTTGGTTCTACTATCTGCTGGTTTAAGGCAAACCTGTCACACATCCATACGGGGGCCATGTCTGTGACTGTATAATTAGACTGTTTACTGGGATTCACTCCGATGTAATAGTATTTGCTACAATTTCCATTGTAGGTGCTGTAAATTGAAGTCACCAAGCAAGATGATGATTGGGGCTGGGTTTGTGAGGTTTTCTAAACAGGATTCTATTTTCATTACTTGGTGTTTAAACTGCCAAGGATTTGCATCTGGTGATTTACATACATGGACAATCAACACCTTTAGGAATAATACATTGATTATCAGCACTTCCACCATATCATTTATAAGGTTTAGCAACTCAATATAGAGGAGTGTTTAATGTACAGGCTGACCCCACCCTGAAGCCTGCGAACAAATCCACAAGGGCCGAGATGAGGGTTCGAACCTATGTCCAGGATGATCCCGGATGTGCCCGAGTCGATTGCACCACAACATGTTCAAAAGAATTGCAACTTGGAGTGCTACTGCCCTCAATGTTTTTGTTCACTGGATTCGTTCATATGATGTATCACACTATTGTGATTTCTGGGTGTACTGAAGCCGTGTTTTCTGTCACATCTGAAAAGCTTTTATTCTAGTAGAATAAAATGAGGGAGAACAATCAACATCAAGAGCCCAAGACTTTTCAACACACGCCCCTGCATTGTTGGGCTTTCTTTACTGCTTCTTCCAATTGTTCCTTCTCCTTGGCCACTTGTGCATAAGTGAGTTGCATATCTTTCTTGCACTGTTCTATTCCCTGTGTAACTTCCTCCATCTGTGCTGACAAAAGCTGTTTCTCCTCCTTGAATTTCCTTGCCTAGCCTATTGTAATCATTTATGTTTAAATTTGCTCTAACTTCTTCCCAGCTATTTTTAAGAGTATATTTTCTTCTTCCATGGCTTTGCAATTTGTTTCCAATTGACTCTTTTCCTTGCGCAAGTCTTTCACTAAACCCTCAAGACCTAAAACTTTGCTATTCAAATGATCATTACTTTCTTTCAATTTACTAATTATTTCTACATGAGAGTTCACTATACTGTAGTATCTAATTTTACCAACTTGTTATGTAGACTGCTAATATCAATCTTTCTTCATTGAATCCCTCAAAATCAAGCTCTGTTTTGTATTTCCTCTTGTCAGTGGCCATCTTGAATGTTCTTCTCTGCACTGTAAACACTGTAAACACGTGTAGC
>WNGS01164858.1:9774763-9790457 GCA_020271785.1 Procambarus virginalis | reverse complement strand
AATATCAGGTGGTTAGGATATCGGTTTTTTTAAGTATCGTCCACAGCACAAGCGGCTGGCAACGCTGTAACGTGATGTTGCAAAGTGTTTTGGCGCTATTTTCACGTCGAATATTTTGGTTGCGTAATACCGCTAGGCTTCGTCATGCAGTAACCAAATAGCGTAGCGCCCCCGGGCCGGTAGCGGCGTGCTCAGTAGGTGAACCGTGAACCTCTGTATAGTGCCACTCAGCCATAGTGGTGGTTCCTGCAGTATAGTGCCACCTCATCCATAGTGGTGGTCCTGGCAGTATAGTGGCACTCATCCATAGTGGTGGTCCTGCAGTATAGTGGCACTCATCCATAGTGGTGGTCCTGCAGTATAGTGGGCACTCATCCATAGTGGTGGTCCTGCAGTATAGTGGCACTCATCCATAGTGGTGGTTCCTGCAGTATAGTGGAACTCATCCATAACGTGTGTGGTCCTGCAGTATAGTGCCACTCATCCATAGTGGTTGGTCCTGCAGTATAGTGGCACTCATCCATAGTGGGTGGTCCTGCAGTATAGTGGGCACTCAGCCATAGTGGTGGTCCTGCAGTATAGTGGCACTCAGCCATAGTGGTGGTCCTGCAGTATAGTGGCACTCAGCCATAGTGGTGGTCCTGCAGTATAGTGGCACTCAGCCATAGTGGGTGGTCCTGCAGTTCAGTTCAACTCGTTGAACTGTCATTGTTAGCAGCTCTTGCTTGGCTGGAGGTGCAGTGTTCAGGAATTGCTTCATTTAGTTTCTTATCGGTATTATACAATTGTGCTAAATACTGCACGCTTTTGGCGTGTGTTTTTTGGCGATATTAATTCGAAACCATTGTTGTATTATATTTAAATTAAAGTACATTTTGGCTGTCTACCTGTTTGTTATCGATTCCGGGGATGAATGTTCCCCGAAATTGAAATAAGTTTATTGAGTGTAAAAATACACACAAAGGCATGAGGTAGCTCAAGCTATTCTCACCCCGTTCAGTACAAATTGTTAATACATACATATACACACATCACAAACAACAAACATATTACCAAACATTCTGAGAATGTTCCCCGGACATTGTACAAATGCATATGTACCTAAATGTGTTAATAAAAAAAAAAGAGCTTAGACGCAGACGAGGTTTTGTAACATCAATAGCCATGGGATGTGAAGTGTCCAAGTTGGAAAACTTTAATTGTCCCCGTGGCGAAGTGGTAACGCATTCGCTTGGCGTTCGCGAGCGCTTTGGCCTGGGTTCGTATCCTGGCCCGGGAGGATTGACTGGGCACCAGTCCTTAACTGTATATCTCTGTTCACCCAGCAGTGAATGGGTACCTGGTTGGTTAAATGACTTAGCGGGTCGTATTCCGGAAAAAATTAGGATGAAGTAACTTGCCCGAAACGCTATGCGTGCTAGTGGCTGTACAAGTAAAACATCTTGTCTATTATAATAATAATAATAATAATAATATTATTAATAATATTATTAATATAAAAGTAGGCAATGCCACCATGATCGAGGAAAGACTACAAGTTTTTCAAAATTGCGTAAATGCTTTGAATCGTGGCCCTGGTTGTGGTTTGGTCAAGCAGGCTGTTGGCCGCATTGACCATTGTATGTGACATTACTTGTGACATTGCTTAGATGCAAACTTATGAAGTTAAATACAAAGTTTTAAAATTCGAAGTGTGGCGAAGTGTGGTGGGGTGGAGAGTAAGGGCGGCTGTGCGTGCCCAGGTGGGTACGTCCAGCTGAACGTAGTGTCCAGGTGGGTACAGCAGGTAACCCACTAATAAAGGTTGTCGGTATTCGACCTTGTGGCTAAAAACATAAGGTTGGGCAAGCTGGCGGGCCACACCTGGAGGGAGGGTCGTGTAGGGGATGGTAGCGCTAAGGCAGCGACCTGTGGCAGTGTGATGTAGTGATGATGAGGCAGCGACCTGTGGCAAGTGGTGTAGTGATGATGAGGCAGCGGACCTGTGGCAGTGATGTAGTGATGATAAGGCAGCGACCTGTGGAGGCGTTATTGTCCCCAACTGTGATGTACTAGTCACCAGAGTTAGCAGGCCTTCATGCGTTGCTTCGACAGCTTCCTCGGAGGACAATCTGAGTCTGAACTCCCGGGTCTGGTTTCTTCAATGTTATTAGCGAAGGAGCGGAGCCGGTGCTGAGTAATTTGAGACCACCTGGAGGTACCTGGTGTCCATGTCCTGCTGACGGTCCGACCACCACCTCCTCAAGGTGGAGGCTTTCGGTTACAACCTTATAATTACCACCTCTAGAAATACCTCTCTTGTCAGCCACACCACACACGTGTCTTTATGACCTTTCCTTTCTTATATGTAATTACTAAGGGATACCCGGCGTTGCCCGGGTCTGTTTCTCTACCTCTGTTATAAAAATATAATTGTCTACCAGTACTATGTAACCAGTCACTGGCGAGAGGAGGTTATCGGTGTGAAATATTACAAAATTATAATAGTTATCCCATTTACTTGGAGAAAGGGGGCGGGGCTTGAGAAAGCCATTGAAACTGTGGGAGGATCATCCGTTTCATGCGACTACGGGCAAACTATGGATAGCAGGAAATTTGTTAACTCAGCCGAGATCAGCGATAAGCATATTAAAAGGTTTTGTATTTTTTCAAAATATTTAGCAGGTGTAGCCGGCGGGCAAGTGCCAACATCGTCATGGGGGTCTGAATGTGACCCTGACACGCGGTTCCCCTTTGAATTCTGGTGACCCTCGACCAGCACTATGTTCATCCCGTAACCAGAGACCATTCCCTATCTCAATTTGGATGAGTCTAGCCTAAAAGCCTCTGGCCTTCACTCTTTGGACACTGGACACACACCAGACATTCTCTCTTATAGCATTGATTATCGTCATATAATACAGAGTCATAGTATATGCGCTTCGCTGGTAAATCAGGTTGTGATCTTTGCTGGTGAGCTACAGTCGGGCGAGGCAGTGCTACAGAGGGAGGCAATGTCGGCTGCTTGGGATAGTTAAAACAGCAGGGGAACATTTGAATTTGAGTGGACCCGAGGACTTGCTCGAGGGTGGGATGGGGGGGGGGGGTAATTACTGTGAGTGAATGGAGTGGGCCAGGACTGGTTAATACTGGTTGATGGGTTCTGGGAGTTCTTCTACTCCCAAGCCCGGCCCGAGGCCAGGCTTGACTTGTGAGAGTTTGGTCCACTAGGCTGTTGCTCGGAGCGGTTCGGAGCGGGCCCCGCAGGCCCACATACCCACCACAGCCCGGTTGTGGTCCGGCACTCCTTGGAGGAATAAATCTAGTTTCCTCTTTTCGGTTGTTTTCCACGGTTGTTACGTCGGTTGATCCACGGTTGTTCTGTCAGATTTCCACGGTTGTTCCGGCAATATTTCTTATGCTTGCTGGGAGGGTGTTGAACAACCGTGGACCTCTGATGTTTATACGTGTTCTCTGATTGTGCCTATGGCACCCCTGCTCTTCACTGGTTCTATTCTATTCTGGACTGGTTGCCGCACCCTGGAGTGGGCCAGGACGTGGTTGCCGCCCCCTGGAGTGGGCCAGGAGTGGTTGCCGCCCCCTGGAGTGGTGGAGTGGCCGCCCCCCTGGAGTGGGCCAGGAGTGGTTGCCGAGTTTCCGCCCCCTGGGTGGGCCAGGAGTGGTTTCCGCCCCCTGGAGTGGGCCAGGAGTGGTTGCCGACCCCTGGAGTGGGCCAGGAGTGGTTGCCGACCCCTGGAGTGGGCCAGGAGTGGTTGCCGCCCCCTGGAGTGGGCCAGGGGTGGTTGCCGACCCCTGGAGTGAGCCAGGAGTGGTTGCCGACCCCGGGAGTGAGCCAGGACTGGTTGCCGCCCCCTGGAGTGGGACTGGTGAGGATGGGCTGGAGCACATGCCACCCCTTGGGGGGAATTCAATGATGTATGAGAGGTTACCTTGAGGTTACCTTGAGGGGCTTCCGGGGCTTAGCGTCCCCGCGGCCCGGTCGTCGACCAGGCCTCCTGGTTGCTGGACTGATCAGCCAGGCTGTTGGACGCGGCTGCTCGCAGCCTGACGTATGAGTCTCAGCCTGGTTGATCGGGTATCCTTTGGAGGTGCTTATCCAGTTTTATCTTGAACACTGTGAGGGTCTGCCAGTTATGCCCCTTATGTGTAGTGGACAGTGATGCTTGTGTTGAACAGTCTCGGGCCTCTGATGTTGATAGAGTTCTCTCTCAGAGTACCTGTTGCACCTCTGCTCTTCAACGGGGGTATTCTGCACATCCTGCCATGCCTTCTGGTCTCATGTTATTTCTGTGTGCAGGTTTGGGACCAGCCCCTCTAATATTTTCCACGTGTAAATTATTATGTATCTCTCCCGCCTGCGCTCAAGGGAGTACAGATTTAGGCTCTTTAGTCGGTCCCAGTAATTTAGATGTTTTACTGAGTGGATTCTAGCAGTAAAGGATCTCTGCACGCTCTCCAGGTCAGCAATTTCTCCAGCTTTGAAAGGGGCTGTCATTGTGCAGCAGTACTCAACTCTAGAGAGCACAAGCGTTTTGAAAAGTATCATCATCGGTATAGCATCTCTAGTGTGAAAAGTTCTTGTTATCCAACCTGTCATTTTTCTTGCAGTTGTGACGGCTACTTTATTGTGTTCTTTAAAGGTAAGGTCTTCCGACATGAGTACACCCAGATCCTTTACATTGACTTTTCGTTCTATGTTATGATTTGCCTGAGTTTTGTACGTGGTTTCCGTTTTTATATTTTCATTTTTTCCGTAGCGCATGAGCTGGAACTTATCTTCGTTAAACACCATATTATTTTCTGTAGCCCATAGAAAGACCTGATCTACATTTGATGGAGGTTTGCCGTGTCCTCTGTTGCCTACTCTCATGAAGATCCTAGTGTCATCTGCAAAGGATGATACAGTGCTATTGTCTTGGTTGTGTTCTTGTCTATGTCGATATGAGGATGAGAAAATGTACTGGAGCCAGCACAGTACCCTGGGGGACTGAGCTCTTCACGGTTGATGGTCTGATTTTATTTTGTTGTCTATTACACATTGGGTTCTGTTAGTCAGGAAATTGTAGATTCATCTGCCTATTTTTCCGGTAATTCCTTTTGAACGCATTTTATGTGCAATAACACCATGGTCACATTTATCAAAAGCTTTTGCGAAATCTGTGTAAATTACATCAGCGTTTTGTTTGTCTTCCATAGCATCTAATGCCATATCATAGTGGTCCAGCAACTGCGACAGGCAAGAGCGCCCTGTTCTGAAACCATGTGTCCGGGGTTATGGAGATGCTCTGATTCCATGTATTTTGTGATCTTACTTCTTAGCACTCTCTCAACAATTTTTATGATGTGCGATGTTAGTGCTATCGGTCTGTAATTTTTTGCCTCTGCCTTATTTCCTCCTTTATGGAGTGGTGCTATCTCTGCTGTTTTTAGTATGTCAGGGATAACGCCAGTATCTAGGCTTTATCTCCACAGAATGTGAAGGGCCTGCGATAGTGTTTTTTTACAGTTCTTGATGAATATGGAGTTCCAAGAATCAGGGCCTGGTGCAGAGTGCATAGGCATATTGTTTATGGCTTCTTCAAAATCCAGTGGGGATAGGGTGACGTCTGATATATGATTTGATGTTGGTATCATATCCATGAAAAATTCATTTGGGTTATCAATCTTTAGTGCGTTTAGTGGCTCGCTGAAAACAGTCGTACTGCTTTCTCAGTAACTCGCTCATTTCTTTGTTGTCATCGGTGAAAGTTCCATCTCCCTTTCGCAGGTTATCTATTATTATTCCGTGATGCATAGATGCAGTTCGGCTGTTCAATATGTAATGCAAGGCATTTATATTTTAATCGACACTTGCTTCATAATAAAGGAACGATTCCGAGGATTAATACTCTATACCTTGCGGTTACCTTGCGATGATTTCCAGGCACATACATGTGCCTGTACTCAGACAGGTCTCCTGGTGGTCAACCAGCCTGTTAGATACGCAACTCTGCTCCTCAATCTGACGTTGATCAGGTATCCTTTGAATAGATTGAAATGTCTCTCTGCCCACTGGTTGCTGCCCGGGTCACTCCACGGTGACACGTCGCAGGGTACTGCCGCCCAGGAACACGCTACGAGGGAGGCAGTAGCAGGAGGAGGAAGCCAGGTGGGCTGAGAGAGACGGCCTGCCGCCAGTGTCTATCGTTGCGGGTTCGAGTGAGGTGGGCGACACAGAGCTTAAAAGAGGAGAGTTCACGGCCTAACCTTCTCACCCGAGACTGAAGGGTCTTCTGGTGGTGTGCTCTTATTGCGGCCTTCATCCTCTGCTGCCTTTGTTCCTGCTGGCAACCTTCACCCACTGCTGGTGCTGCTGCCGGTGGCGCTGCAGATGCACACGCCTCCAACCTCCTCCCAGCTGCTCGTGCCCTCGTTCACAGGGTCTTGTTTCTTTAGGCTTACTGTTGGTAAATCTCTGTGCGTGTATTCGGGCTTATAAATGAAGCACTAGCAGCACTGTTCTGTTCAACGCTCTAAGCTGTTGTATGTTGTTGGTGGTTGTAAAGCCGTCATGAGGAACGAAGACTTTGGTCACTGACCCTCCGCTACGCTGTTAGGAGGGCGCCTGACAGCCGAGTGGACAGCGCTTCGGATTCGTAGTCCTGAGGTTCCAGGTTCGATCTTCGGTGGTGGTGCAGACAAATGGGCAAAAAGTTTCTTTCACCCCTATGCCCCTGTTACCTAGCAGTAAATAGGTACCTGGAAGTTAGACAGCTGCTACGGGCGGCTTCCTGGGGCGTGTGTAACAAAAAGGAGGCCTGGTCGAGGACCGGGCAGCGGGGAAATTAAACCCCGAAATGATCTCAAGATAACCTCAGGATAGCCCCCAGTGGGCACCGTCAGGAGGACTGGACGGAACCACATTTACAGTTGTATCGGAAATAATAACATTTCTTGAGGCTCTTATCTTTTAAGCTAATTGTCAAGCCACAGCTGTACACTCGTCCTCCATTGATCCAGGCTGAGGGTGTTGCAGCACAGCAACACCTAGACTGCAAGACGTGCAAGAGTAGTGGACGCTGACAACCTCACCCTACTGACACTCCATGATAAACGCAACATCTGTGTGCATTCTGTAATCTATAGTGGAAAGATTACACGACAATATTATCATGTCTATGTAAAATGTTGCAAGACTGTCACCACCGCAAATGGCTGAACAGGTTGCAACACTCGGTACAGGGTTTAGCAACAGAGAATGTTGCATTCAACAAGCTGTGTATAACAGTCTCTACCTCTACATCACAGTGTTGTTTATATGTCGGAGTTTGTATTATATAGCTGACTAATGCAGGCTCCAAGATACTCGTCTCTGTAGGCAGGAAGTCGTGTGACATTTCTTGAATATATTGCGCTGTGAACACTACATGAAGAAACTTACTGTTGAAACAAGTAATTTTTTACACGATACCATTTTCTTTTGGAAGAAATGTGTTCACCGTAGCGTGCAGTGTACACATTGCCAGCGGCTGTTATAGAGCGCAGTAAATGGTATCGATCGAGCCCTACACCATGGAGTTGGCAGAACGGACTCGAGTAACCCGCTACAAGTCTGGCACCACCACCTTTGACCCTTGGTTGAGACCAAGCTGAGAGGAGAGCGGCTCTATGGTTGCCTAATACACAGGAGACTCCCCAGTGTGATATCAAGAGTAGCTCCCCCAATACAAGCCCCTAGACGATGATACACACTGCAGGGGGAGGGGGGCTACTTGATCCAACGCTGCTCCGGATCTTGATCCAACGCTGCTCCGGATCTTAATAGGGAAGCTTTTCAGCTTAAAGAAGTAACCACTCCTGGAGGCCTGGTCGACGACCGGGCCGCGGGGTCGCTAAGCCCCGGAATCACCTCAAGGTAAGGTAACTCGCACATGTAGTCAGCTGGGTAGTTGTAGCTTAGAAAGTGTCCTCATAGAAAGTGAAGAGCATGTTGTGCAAGCAGCACAACATGCTCTCACACACTAAGGGAAACATTTGTGTACAACTATGACAAAACATATCCACAGATAAATAGGAGCCTCTATTCTGCATGACGTTATCCGCAAATTATACTATTTAAATTACAGGGTTGGACTGGGTTATCTTGAGATGATTTCGGGCCTTTAGCGTCCCCGCGGCCCAGTCCTCGACCAGGCCGAGGACTGACCATCACCCAGGTACACTCAGGAAGCAGCCCGTGACAGCTGACCAACACCCAGGTACCTATTTTACTGTTAGGTAACAGGGGGCATAGGGTGAAAGAAACTGCCCATTGTTTCTCGCCGGCGCCTGGGATCGAACCCAGAACCACAGGATCACAAGACCAGTGTGCTGTCCGCTCGGCCGACCGGCTCCCTGGTCGACCCTCCCTGGATAAGTAGACTAAAAGTCCACTCACAAGATGAGTGGCGCTGCCCCATAAACTCGCCCCATAAACTCGGGGCAAAATTTAAAAATTTAAATTTACAAATATCTAGAAGTTTTGACTGATAATAAAGGCTTTGACAAGTAAATGCGATACACGTGTGAAAGAGCAGACCTGGACAGGGTTTTGAGAGAGGTTCTACTGCCATGCCCGGCCAGGCTCGACTTGTGATAACTCCCAGAACCCCATCAAGCAGGTAACTTGGCCCAACAGGCTGTTGCTTGGTGTGGCCCGCGTCTGGTTGGTCCGGCACTTCTTGCAAGAACTTATCTAAATGCTTCCTGAAGACTTCCACCTTTGTTCCGGCAAGATTTCTATTGCATCAGTAGACTTGATGACAGTTATGTCTAGAACTGTTGAAACAGGCTTTTATTCACTCAGTCAGTCCAGCCTTGTCTGCTCTCAAGGGGCGCCTGACAGCTGGGTGGACAGCGTTTCAGATTCGTAGTCCTGAGGTTCCGGGTTCGATCCCCGGTGGAGGCGGAGACAAATGAGCAAAATGTTTTTCACCCTGATGCCCCTGTTACCTAGCAGTAAATAGGTACCTGGGAGTTAGACAGCTGCTACGGGCTGCTTCCTGGGGGGGGGGGGTAACAAAAAGGAGGACTGGTCGAGGACCGGGCCGCGGGGACGCTAAGCCCCGAAATCATTTCAAGATAACCTCCCCGATCATATTATCGAGATAAAGAAAACCTTTGAATTAATTCATAAGTCATAAACAGCATCTCGAAGTCACGTAAATAAATATATATTTCTTTAACTAGGTTTGTACCTTAACGGACGAAAACGTAATTTATGTCGCTTGAAACATCCTGTTCTTCTATTTTCAACTACACTTGTAATGTGAAACATGATATAAAAGTGATAAGAACATAAGAATGAAGAAGGCCTATTGGCCCCATACGAGGCAGCTCCTCTTTATATCCACACAATCTCATAAGTATATATGTCCAACCCTAAATTTCTGCTTATCGGGTATGGAAAAAATTGAAAACCGAGTATAGGATACAAGAGACGATTAGATCTGATCATAGGACGGGGGACTACATGTTAAACTATCGGAGGATAAGGATGTCAAACGACCAAGCGAGTATTACACCAAGTATTACAAATCAACCAAGGCTTGGGGGGGGGGGGGGTAGAACAACTCCCAGAACCCCATCAAACAGGTATCAATCATCAGTCAGGAAAATGATTGGGTGTATTATGTGAACCTTGAAATCTAGGGATTCCACCAATCGTGCTACTACTTTTCCAATCACTCGTGGTCTCCCGCCAGCGAATACGAGATCATACTGACTTTCCCTTGCAGAGCAGGAGACATTGCTGAAATAGAGAGAATACAGAGAACATGAGGCGAGTATAGATAGATCCGGTAAGGCATTTAAATTATTGGGACCGCTCAGCACTCAAAATGCACTTCATAGAAAGGAGACGAGAGTAGTAGTATCACGTATTACATGCACAGAAGATTCTGGAGTAACAGGTCCCAAATATGCACAACAAAACATATTGCCAGTATGTTAGTTTGAACAACTGTTGTTCTACTCCCAAGCCCGGCCCGGGGCCAGGCTTCACTTGAGAGCTTGGTCCAACAGGCTGCTGCTTGGAGCGGCCCCCAGGCTTCGTATCCAGCCCGCCTTCCTAAGGTTTCCCAACGTCAAGAAACTGTCGTACTAAAATGCCCTTACCCTAACCTACCAGAGGACCTAAAACAGAAAACGGGACAGTATATAAATTTCGCGAGCCGCTACCACCTTCTAGTACGATTTTTGATGCTAGATAAAGTATGCATCAAAATGCCACGCTGTATTAGGAGAACTGCTTGCCATATATGTGCTACAGCCCGGTTGGTTCCGCATTTCTTTCGGAAAGCTGTCCATTTTTTTCTTGAATTCCACTTTTGTTCCGGCGATATTTCTTAGACTTGCTGGGAGGATATTGAACAACCCTGGTCCTTTGATGTTCATACAGCGTTCTGCGATTGTTCGTTCCTATGGCACCTCTTCTCTTCACTTACCAGCCAGTCGTAAAACTCAACCTCAGATTACCTTTGGAATCTACTATAAATGTGTCAAATATTCTGATGTTCAGAAGTAAAATATTGAACAGCTGGTTGCACGTTAATGGAAAAAAGAATAAGAGTGGTGTAAGGACTGTACCCTGAGGTACAGCGCTTGTCACTGCTTGCATTCTGTTTTAAATGATTGACTACTGACTCTTTGCCTTCTGCTTGACAAAATTTAATATCCATCGGCCAACTTTACCCGTCATTCAGATTGACTTTGTTTTATGGGCCATCACTCCTTGGTCTCATTTATCAAATGCCTGTACATAGTCTACTGCCAACTAAGGATGGTCGAGGGAATGTGTCTTCTGTACCACAGAATATTTGACATACTTTGTGGTAGATTCCAAAGGGAATTCGAGGTCGAGTTTTTACGAGTGGCTGGTAAGGATATTAGTTAACCCCTGGAAACCAGTTTGAAACCAACGCCACTCCTATCCATTGGCTGAGTGGAGGAAGAGGAGTGAGAGGGAGGGAAGAAAGATAATGAATGCATAAGAGATGTAGAAAGGGAGAAGAGCGGAGCAGAGAGAATGAATAACATATTGAGGGAGGGAGGTTGTCGGGGTGAGAGGTGCGCCCCCTCAAGGCCGCCCACCACAACTGCTGATGGAGCCTACGGCGGAAGTGACCACTGCAGGATTAGCTTACGGTATATGGTGTAAGCTGGTTTGGTGGGGGAAGAGGGGGTTACATGTTGTACTTCAAAGTACAGGTACGTCTATCATGCTGTACCCAGGCATAATAAGGTACTGGTGATGTCCATCAGAGCCTAGATACTGGCGTTATCCCCGACATACTAAAAACAGCAGAGATAGCACCACTCCAAAAAGGAGAAAATAAGGCAGAGGCAAAAAATTACAGACCGATAGCACTAACATCGCACTTCATAAAAAAATCTTTGATTGCTAAATGTAGTAAGTAAGAAAGATGTCAAAATACATGGAATCCCAGCATCTCCATAACCCCAGACAACATGGTTTCAGAACAGGGCGCTCTTGCCTGTCACAGTTGCTGGACCACTATGATATGGCATCAGATGCTATGGAAGACAAACAAAACACTGATGACATTTACACAGATTTCGCAAAACCCTTTGACAAATGTGGCCATGGTGTTATTGCACACAAAATGCGTTCAAAGGAATTTTTCGGAAAAATAAGCAGATGGATCTACAATTTCCTGACTAATAGAACCCAATGTGTAATAGTCAACAAAATAAAATCTGGACCATCAACCGCGAAGAGCTCTGCCCCCCCCCTTCCCCTGTGCTTGCTCCAGTACTTTTTCTCCTCATATCGGACATAGACAAGGACTCGGCAAACCTCCAATCAGATGTAAATCAGGTCTTTCAGTGGGCAACATAAAATAATAATGTATTTAATGAAGATAAGTTCCAGCTCATGCGCTACGGAAAAAAATTAAAATATAAAAACAAACCACATTCAAAACGCAGTCAAATCATACCATAGAATGAAAAAGAAATGTAAAGGATCTGGGTGTACTCATGTCGGATGACCTTACCTTTAAAGAACGTAATAAAGTAGCCGTCACAACTGCAAGAAAAATTACAGGTTGGATAACAAGAACTTTTTAAACTAGATGTGCTATACCGATGATGATACTCTTCAAGGCGCTAGTGCCCTCTAGAGTGGAGTACTGCTGCACAGTGACAGCCCCTTTCAAAACTGGAGATATAGCTGACCTGGAGAGCGTGCAGAGATCCTTTACTGCTAGAATCCACTCAGTAAAACATCTAAACTATTGGGACCGACTAAAATGCCTAAATCTGTATTCTCTTGATCGCCAGCGGGAGAGATACATAATAATTTACACGTAGAAAATATTAGAGGGGCTGGTCCCAAACCTGCACACAGAAATAACACCACATGAGACCAGGAGGCATGTGCAGAATACCCCCGTTGAAGAGCAGAGATGCAACAGGTACTCTGAGAGAGAACTATCAACATCAGAGGCTCGAGACTGTTCAACACACTTCCACTACACATAAGGGGCATAACTGGCCGACCCCTCACAGTGTTCAAGAGAGAACTTGACAAACACCTCCAAAGGATACCTGATCAACCAGGCTGTGAGCAGCCGCGTCCAACAGCCTGGTTGACCAGTCCAGCAACCAGGAGGCTTGGTCGAGGACTGGGCCGCAGGGACGTTGAGCCCCGGAATCATGGCAAGGTAACCGCACGGTAAGGGATCATTGGAGTGTGGAGGCTAGAAGGTCATCTGGTTCAACTCCGGCAACGTGTGGGACCGAGGTTGTAAACCAACGCCAAAGGTCAGATGATTGTTGTGTTTACACAGCCCCAATGACCTCGTTGTAATGTCATCGTTATTGTTCTTAACAATTAAATCGACAGATTTGGTTACAGTGTCTGGTGTTATCTACGGAGTGGAGGAGGACCTGGGACTAGCCACGCAGATAATATCCAGATTTAGAAGAAATCCACTTACATTTATCCGTTATCCAGTCGTGCAAGGAGACGGCTGACAGGGGGCCTAATACTAGTATTTAAAATGATCAAAGGACCTGTCAATGTTGACTTAAAGAAAAAAGTATTTGTCATTCATGACGGTCAAGAATGACTTTAGCCCATTGACGGCGTCAGAAGCTTCCGGCGCCTGCAACGAATAGCCAGCAGTGTCCAAGGTCACCGAAAAATGTCCTATTCTAAGTAATAAAAATACTACAGAAGGAATAGAAAAAGTGACTTCGGAAGCATATAAAGTCTGTCTGAAACATGTTCCTTTGAGGAAAGCCAGAAAGAGGTCCAACATAGAATGTGTGTGTGTGTGTGTGTGTGTGGTGTGTGTGTGTGTGTGTGTGTGTGTGTGTGTGTGTGTGTGTGTGTGTGTGTGTGCTCACCTATATGTACTCACCTATATGTGTCTGCAGGATCGAGCATTGACTCTTGGATCCCGCCTTTCGAGCATCAGTTGTTTACAGCAATGACTCCTATCCCATTTCCCTATCATACCTGGTTTTAAAATTATGAATAGTATTGGCTTCCACAACCTGTTCCTTAAGTGCATTCCATTTTCCCACTACTCTCACGCTAAAAGAAAACTTCCTAACATCTCTGTGACTCATCTGAGTTTCCAACTTCCATCCATGTCCCCTCGTTCTGTTACTATTCCGTGTGAACATTTCGTCTATGTCCACTCTGTCAATCCCTCTGAGTATTTTATACGTTCCTATCATGTCCCCCCTCTCCCTTCTTCTTTCTAGTGTCGTAAGGCATAGTTCCCCCAGGCGCTCCTCATACCCCATCCCTCGTAGCTCTGGGACGAGTCTCGTTGCAAACCTCTGAACCTTTTCCAGTTTCATTATGTGTTCTTTAGATGGGGACTCCATGATGAGGCGGCATACTCTAAGACTGGCCTCACGTAGGCAGTGTAAAGAGCCCTAAATGCCTCCTTACTTAGGTTTCTGAATGATGTTCTAACTTTTGCCAGTGTAGAGTACGCTGCTGTCGTTATCCTATTTATATGTGCCTCAGGAGATAGATTAGGTGTTACGTCCACACCCAGGTCTCTTTCGCGCGTCGTCACAGGTAGGCTGTTCCCCTTCATTGTGTACTGTCCCTTTGGTCTCCTATCTCCTAGTCCCATTTCCATAACTTTACATTTGCTCGTGTTGAATTCCAGTAGCCATTTCTCTGACCATCTCTGCAACCTGTTCAGGTCCTCTTGGAGGATCCTGCAATCCTCATCTGTCACAACTCTTCTCATCAACTTTGCGTCATCCGCAAACATCGACATGTAGGACTCTACACCCGTAAACATGTCGTTAACATATACAAGAAATAGAATTGGTCCCAGCACCGATCCTTGTGGTACTCCACTTGTTACTGTTCGCCAGTCCGACTTCTCGCCCCTTACCGTAACTCTTTGGCTCCTTCCTGTTAGGTAGTTCCTTATCCATGCTAGGACCTTTCCCCCTACCCCCGCCTGCCTCTCGAGTTTGAATAGCAGTCTCATGTGCGGTACTGTATCAAAGGCTTTTTGGCAGTCTTTTGCAGTGTGGCTGTTTTTTGTGTGTGTGTGTGTGTGTGTGTGTGTGTGTTTGTGGTGTTGTGTGTGTGTGTGTGTGTGTGTGTGTGTGTGTGTGTGTGTGTGTGTGTGTGTGTGTGTGTGTGTGTGTGGTGCGCGCGTGCGCGTGCGTGCGCGCGTTGCGCGCGTGCCCTGAAGCTTACGGGGGGACAATCAAGACAAGGAGCTCATGTTAAGGACGACACTAACGGTGAAGTTTGAGGCAAACGATTTCAGTCCAATGAATTGAAATCAATTTTATGAGTGGGAGGGAGGGAGGGAATTATCAGGGGAAAGTGCCAAGCATTACGACTATGTAGCACTTTGAAGGGGTCAGATAATTACGGGCTCGCCATAGCCCGTGCTACTTGGAACTTTTTGTTCTGAGTAGCTGAATCTAAAACAGCAACACGTCAGGATAGGATTTGGGATGGGACGGGGGAAAGAATGGTGCCCCATCACTTGGACGGTCCCGGATTGAACGCCACCTGCATGCATCATGACGGTCGGGGATTGAACGCCACCTGCATGCATCATGACGGTCGGGGATTGAACGCCGACCTGCATGAAGCGAGACCGTCGCTCTACCGAGACTGCTAGTTCCTTTGTATACCTTTGTGTAAGGTACATTCTTGGGCTCGGAGTGAGGTAGGCTCAGTCATGGAGCAGTGTAGTGAAGCCTTAGCTAGCTGGTAATGCTGGTTAAGTCTCTACCACACCTTCACTCTTGACACCACAACACCCACCACCACAGCACATAACATGGGGGCGAGGATGTCTGGTAGCTGAGTGGACAGCGCGCAGAGTCTCGTAATTCTGTGGCCCGGGTTCGATTCCCGGACCAGGCAGAAACAAATGGCAAAGTTTCTTTCACCCCTGAATGCCCCTGTTACCTTAGCAGTAAACAGTTACCTGGGAGTTAGACAGCTGTTATGGAGCTGCTTCTCTGTGGTGTGTGGTGTGTGTGTGTGTGTTGTGTTGTGTTGTGTTGTGTGTGTGTGTGTGTGTGTTTTGTGTGTTGTGTGTGTGTGTGTGTGTGTCAAAAAAAGTAGTAGTAGTAACAGTTGATTGAAAGTTGAAAAGCTAAAGAACCAAGCTCAACCCATGCAAGCACAACTAGGTGAATACAACTAGGC